>OU015493.1:11342083-11561081 GCA_907164885.2 Dolomedes plantarius | reverse complement strand
TAGTGAATATTCATTAGTTGACGATAATAACAATCTTTAAACGATATTAGGAACTCGCTAGGTAATGATGATATTATTCAATTTCCAGCCGAGATGAGGATTGTGTAGGCCAGGTGATAATATGGTTTTAAATAAAAGTAATGAAAAACCATACTGAGAGTCAGGATGAAAAGTTGACACAGAGTTATACTGTAAGTAGTTAGCTGATGCTTCGGAAGTTATAGACGCAGGTTGCATTAAAACGCACCAGTACGAAAAGCCTAATCTTCCTAAAACTGAAGCAGTGTTTAAGAATTTAAATGATAACGATTCTGATATCGCAAGTTTCAAAGAGACTTTTTCGTCAAAAGAGGATAAAACTAAAGTTAAGGGGATAAAAATCGTGTTGAAAAAGCGCCTTCAGGTTCCAGCATTAAAACTGCAATACTGAAGTAATTAAGGCGGTAAACAAGAAGTTGCATAAGCACCAATACCAAAAACAGAGTCAGTTTGTTGAAAAACATGACACAAGTAGAGAGATAAAGCCAGTAACTAAACACGTTGGAGCGGCGTATAAATTTGAAAAAAATAGAATCTGCATTAAATCTAATACCGATACAAGCAAAAGTACGAAGAAAGGTAAAGTGTGCACTACAAAACTCCATCAAAGGATGAATGCGTCGCTGATAAGGTACACAAGGTTATCAAAAGGAAGAATGACAATTTTAAAGTTCCTTTGCATAAGTACAGGAAACGGAAGATTTCTGCCGCCCAGCAAGGTTGGCCTCCTCCCAAGAGACCTCCTGTCCATCGTCAAGCCGGACCAGCGCCTCAGGACCAACGACCTGCTGCACGAAGGATGCCCACATGGTCAACGAACCCCTTTACTAGGACTGCGACCATCAAGAGAGGTTCCACGGATTGGACAGACTGGTGCAAGGAAGTTGCTGCATTCATGAACAAGTCTTATATCAATTCTCTTATTCTAACTCCCACCCTTTAATAAAACCGAACCAAATTGGTTTGAAGTTCCCCATTGTATATACTGTGTAAACATTTTGAGGGGAAGGAGTGAGCCACTGAAAAAAAAAGGCATACTGTTGTTTTATAAATTTTTGAAGGGGACATGTAGTGACTAGGAAAAAAATACATACTGCATAATATAATAATTAACTCAATAACCTACTAACTTCACAAAACATAACACATGACCATTATGAATTAAGGGAGAGCATCTACAAACAGTCAAGAAATGTCATGCTGTGCAATTGTGTTGACACTTTTAACTAAAACAGTTTTTCTAGGGCGCAGTTGGCCATCCCAGTATCCGCAACTCTGCAAATCCACTGTTTGATGGTGTCACCTGGACCCTTCGGGGTTAGTTTTGTAAAATGGTAGTGGCGTTTTTCCTCCACACAACGTGTGGAAGGTTTTTTTGACTTTGCCACCCATTATGTAAAAAGTCAGACCAGCACGCGTTTTCAATTAGTTAACTGAAGCCGTTCAGACCTCAGTTACCTAATTTTTTTTTTCGAGGGAGGCCAGTGTAAGGTATACACAAGATTCGATTCACAAGAATCGAACTTTTGAGTGAATGAATTAAAGAAGCTGCTTCAGATATGCTAATTTTGGGCATACGCGCTTAGTATAAATACCACGCAGCGTCATTAATGAAAAAAGGGGCAGGTTGTTAAGGTTGAAAAGGTGTTATCCTGCGCTAGTGCTTAGCGGGCCAGAAGTTTACATGGCTGTACTGCTGGTTTGACTTACTGTTCGTGAGTATAAAAATATATTGTTCTTGAAAGCTGTGTTTATACATTCCGTACAAGTAGTACGCATGCTTATTGCTGTAAAAGCCAATTATATGTGCAACGAATTCAATAAACATTGTTACATGTATAAACTGTGTTTGCTTCAACTTCAAATAGAGTGCCACTTCAAATTATATACACCCAAGTCTGGGTAGAAGTGAGCATAGAAACTCTATAAATATAGATAGGATTAGTGAGATATTTATCGTATTATATACGGGATTTGTTTGATCAATACATGCAAAATCCCGGACATGGCACCACTGCAGTGATATTGCTGACGTTCTCACATTAAGTATGCTTCAAATATGCGCATTTGGAAACAGTTTCGACACTTAGTCTGTGGTTGACAGCCATTTTATTCGATCTTATTTTGTTTTCTGCTCACAAAATAGAAAAGAAAAAAAATTCCTATGTTTATAAGACATTATTTTTAACAGGCGAAACGGCGGTAGAAACTAAATCCAGGGTCAAGGAAATGTGATGGCTTACCGGATGTTTTCTGGAATTGTTTTAGGTCCTTTAATTCATGCAGGAACGTGTCTGAATGTCTCAAAGTACATAGTACTATCGATGACTAAGTATGTTCAGTAATGTTGAGGGTTTAACCTACTGCAGATGGATACCTCCAGCAAGACAATGGACCCTGCCATAAAGATCACATTGTCCGCTGGTGGTTTAAAGTGCATAACGGAGCTTTACCTTTCTTAGTCACCTCCCACATTTCACTTTCTAACGATCACCAGATCTCAGTCTAATTGAACATTTGTGGAATGCAATCGAAAGGGGTATCAAGCAGCTAGACCGAGACCCATCAAATATTGGAGAACTGAAGAGTACAGTTCACCGGAAAAGTTCATTTCTCAAACCATCTACCAATATTTCATAGAGTCCTTACCAAGATAACCGCATGTGTACTGAGAGTAATAGAGGGCCAAAGTTTAGGTAGTGATAACAAAGTGGCCACTTAATGTATTTAAGATCTCGCTCACCCACACCACGATACTATCGGCTGTTTTATTATGGGAGGACCATATAGGATATCCGACATTTACCGCCTGTGCTTGGACATCACAAGAACAACCATGCCTTACACAGTATTCGAAGCATTATTAGAAGTATATTATTTTTGAATTATTCTAAAACCCATAACATACTCAATTTTAAATAAATAAAATACAAAATTTTATTATAGTACTTCAAATGTTTGTAAAAAAATATATAGTTCTATTTTTAGAATACTTTAAAGCATCAGCATAAGAAAAGAGTTTTGACGGAATGAGGCCGAAATTAATATTTTCCTGTTCACTTCATGGTGTTGATATCAATAATGAACCATAAATCGTTTAAAACGATGCACTTCAATTTTAATCAGTAGAATATTTGCATCAATTCAAAATGTCATAGAAAAGTGACTTAGATTGTGAATAAAAACAAATTTGACTGATGCGGAAGAAAGTGAGGTGCTCTGCTGAAGAATAGCCGGGTCCCTGGTAAGCAGACGGGAGAAACTGCGGCAGCCGAGCATGACAGGAGGTGAACCACGGGAGAATCGCCAGTTGAGACTGTGCGCCGGCCTATCATCTACCTTGTTGTTGCTTATGCCACTTGACCGAAAGCAACATCATATCAAGTCCCGAAGGCTATGGGCGATGAAATCGCTGCTCCTGTTTTGACTGGCACCACAAGGGTCGGAGTACAACTTGGCCAAAGGACCAATTAATTTTGTTTTGTTTTAAAATTATACTTACAATAATTTATTACCAACTGTTTTATAACAACTCTTCATTCTACAATTCATTCCATAACTCTTCATCCCACCATTAATGTTGTTGTTGTTGCTTATGCCCCTTGACCGACAGCAACATCAGATCAAGTCCCGAAGGCTATGGGCGATGAAGGCACGGATCCTGCTTTGAATTAGCACCACAAGGGTCGGAGTCCGACTTGGCCAAATGACCGGTCCCGTCATTTTGAACCGAGTCAAGTAACGAGACCAGTACACTTAACCACGCACCTCCAGAGTTAATTTTGAGAACTTGGAGTACACTGCAGCCACGACATATTTTACGTGCACCAACCGCAATTAGTGTACACGGCAGTAGATTTTGTCATTGGACCAGTGACTTTCAGATCACTCGCCCACTGCCTTTGCCAACTGGGCCACTGCGACCACTCGTCTACCTTTAATGCTGAATTTTTTGCATAATACCTCTCGTCAATTTTATTACCAAGTGCAAAACTTCGGACAGGTATAGTTACTGACAAAGTAACCGAGTGAATCAAAGTAACCAATCTAAGTAAGATTAAAAATACTTTCATGGTGGTCATTCCCCACTATTCGTCTTGTTAGTTGAGATCTGGACTGGTAAACTATTTCATGTAGAATGTTTTAAGGCGGCGCATCAGTTAAACCTTGCAGATCTTCAGTCTCAATATTTAGTAAGCTACTAGGGATCATCTGCTAGGTGATTATTTAACTACACATTTGCGAATGTATATTTTTTTAAGTTCATTTTTGCTCATCTGAAAGTAGATCTTCAAACACAATGCACGCACTTTTCAAAATTATTTTGTTTAATCACTTCTATAAGACCCGGAGTTGCAAACATACTATGTTTTTAAAAGCTGTGTTTTTAAAAGTTTACTATGTTTTTATATTGTTTCTACTATGTTTTTCCTTACAAACATACTATGAACAGAAAGCTATGTATGCATCTATATGGTGGTTTGTAAAAGAATTATTAAATAAAACTAGGGGCTTCGCCCCTCGGTTCGCTACGCTCGCTCTTCTGTTAGGGCTAATAGCGAGATATATAGGAGTGATTCTCGGGCATTGTAACAGCTTCCATCCATTTACTGTTGTCGCCCTTATGCGAAGGGATTTTCATTACTGTTGAATTATCAGCTTTAAAATTCAATTAAAAATAGAAATTTTAAGACAGGGACTTGAAATGATGTTTATATGAATCAGAAAGCTTTCAGCTTCCAGATGATGAAAATATTTTCTTTGTAAGATAAAATCTCGAGGAGCATTGATATTACATCCACATAGGGGACGATAGTTCTTGAAAAACTGTGCTTCATTTTTTTGATGAAAATATTAGTCTGTTTCAAAATATTTTTAAGCAAATGAAGTCTAGTTTGAAAGAGAAATGTCTGTAGTCTTAGATTGTAAAAAGATTAAAAGTCTACGATCATATTTTGGCGAGTTATCGTAATCTGATGAGGAAAAAGTCAATATATTCCTACTAGACATAGAATTAAAAAAAACTTAAAGTTCGACGAAGATGAGACATATCTAACTTTGGTCCCCCCATTTTTCTGCATCCGTTGGAATCGCTCTCGACTCAATACCCCCAGCGGTTTCGGAGGAGATAGCGTGACAAGCTTTTTACCGAGGCAGCGGGCGTTACTTTTTTCAGAATAGAAAGATTTTCATAAATTTTGATTTAAATAAATGTCCTTCCAAAAATGCGGAATATCCCAGAAAGCTGAAATAAATAAATTCTCTAATAGCTTAGCATTTAATCAGAAATGCTGAAAGCCGAATAATGCAATATGATGCTTGAAATGAAGACATTTATATCCTCTTGAGAATATTTTCGATTCCAAGTGAATATGATAAGAGAAAACTTAATATAACCGAATAGAGTTAAATACTATCTGACTGTATTATTTTGCTTACTATAAATCTAAAACTAATATCCTTGGGAATCAGATATTACAAAGTCAGGTAAGTTAGTCGACTCTCAGACGAATTGAAATTTCATTTGTTTCTGGTAACGTCAGAAAGCCTGTTAAAGATGATACAGGGATTTTTTTTTTCAATGGCGGATACAAATAACATCTGAGGCCGAAAGAAAGAAATAATAGATAAAATAAAAGCTGTGCGCAGATGGCAAAATGTTAAAAGAAATTTGACAGCAATTCTACGATTTAAGATGTCATGAAATATCAGTAATTTGTTTTACTTCAGCAAACATGGTACCAATGTTTCGAAAAATTAGTTGGCTATTACTTACATTAGTTACAATAAATAGAAAATATCGGCGAACAAGGATCCGGAATGTGAAAAACTCAGTTATTTAAGAAAAGTAACTTACACTCAAGAGCCAAAACATTATGACCACCTTTCAATAACGAGTTGTCCCACCTTTGGCGCGCAACGCAGCTTCAACCCGCCTTGGCATGGATGCCACAAGTCCTAGGTAGATGGCCGGAGACAGATTGTACCAGATGTTTAAGAAACGGTCACGCAAATCCGAGATATTGCGAATTGGTGGTCTTTGAACTCTGAGCTGCCGTCCCATGACATCCCAAATGTGTTCTATCGGATTGAGATCCGGTGAGTTAGGCGGCCAGGACATTAACTGGAATTCAGTATCATGTTCCTGGAACCACTCAAACACAATTTTAGCCTTGTGGCACAGGGCGTTGTCCTGTTGGAACATTCCATTTCCAGCTGGAAAAACAGAGGCCATGTAAGGGTGCAACTGGTCCGCAATGATGTGTCAGATACCCTGTAGCATTCATGGTCTGCTCTACCACAACCACGGGTCCCAGAGACGCCCAAGAGAACGTCCCCCAAAGCATAATACCACTACCTGTGTATGACCTACTGTACATTGAGGGAGCACCAGTTCGCCTGGAAGACGGCGTATCCTGACACGGCCATCGGCGTGATGAATGACAAACCGTGATTCATCTGACCAGGCAACTCTCTCCCACTGATCCATGGACCAGTCACGATGTTCCCGGGCCCAGCGCACGCGCAGTTGACTATGACGCTTGGTCAGCAAAGGCACACGAGTGGGACCTTTGCTGCGTAGCCCATTATCCAACAGTGTCCGCTGAACAGTGTGCTGCGATACTATTCTACTTGGCCCTGCATTGTATTGGGCTGTCAGCTGAGCCACTGTCTGGCTCCGGTTTTGCTTCACCATGCGAGACAGTCTCCGACGACCTTTTTCTTTGATAGCGTGTGGACGTCCAACACCATGTCGTCTACTGCTGGTTTCACCGTCATTCATCCACTTTGCATAAGAACTAACAACTGTAGGTCGTGAACAACCCATGAGTCATGCAGTTTCGGAAATACTTGTTCCGAGCCTTCGAGCCATTACAATCTGCCCTCTATCAAAGTCGCTTAGATCCGCAGCCTTTCCCATCACACACAGAAGTAAGTGAAAGAATGATCCTTCAGACTCTCCAGCAGCAGTTAAATACCACTTCCACCTGATCACGTGCCTTCCACGTCATCCAGGCGAATTCATTGCAAAATGTAGGGGTGGTTATAATGTTTTGGCTCTTGAGTGTATACCTCGTACTAGTAGTACGTATGCTTATTGTTTAAAAGCAAAATCTATATGTGCAAATATTTAAATAAACATGTTTATCAATTTAGATCTGTGTTTGAATCTAATTCATTTAGAGTGCCACTTCAAATTATACACACCCAAGTATGGGTAGAAGTAGCTATTCTTTATAAATATTATTATTATTATTACTATTATTATTATTATTATTATTATTATCATCCTGTACTAGTATTAAGTTTGTGCAGTACCCGGCTGCTTTGAACTACAAGAGATTTATTAGTCATTGTATACTTTACTTTAAGTTTTGTGTCACATTTTCATCTCATAACGATTTTGTAATGACATGTGATTTTTTCCTCACATTTAAAGCAGGGATTCTTAACCTTTTTATGTCTAGCCCCCCCCCCCTTTGAATCATCTTTTGCCACTATGTATCCCTTAGGCCTAAAAAAAAATTAGTAGAACAAGTAAAATAAGTTTTAGACGTATGTTTTACTCACCCTCTGCCCCCGCTCCTCACCTGAATATCCCCAGCCCTTGCTCAGGGGACCATGCGTCCCAGGTTGAGAACCACAATTCAAAGGTCAACTTGACTGCTCTGATTGGTCAGTTGGTATAAGGTATAATGAATACAACCTAATTTCCGACTTATGGTAAGGTCGCGATAATTAATATTTTTTTTAAATCTAGCTTCTTCTTATTCAGCAATCAACAAATAGAATAAGTAATTCCTTTGTATTCTGTAAAAAACTTCTTTGTGCTCCCTGAAGAAAGCTTTTAATGATAACATATTTTGTTGAATTTCGATATTTTAAAAACTTTTAACTTTTTTTTCGGCATAGCAAGCGAAAGAAAAATATATACCGTTCATTAAAGGGGAAAATTATAAGGGGAAAATTATTAAAGGAGAAAATTATAATTTAGTGTAATTTAGTGTAAAATAAAGTTTTTACACTAAATTACAATAACTTTAATAGTTAATTAAAGCCTTAATTTTTCAAAACTCTTCACCGTAACTAATATTTAAAAATTCACGAAGAATAGAAAAAAAATAATAACTTAAATAGTTGTAATTTAAAGTTTTGAATGCCTGATAAAGTTGAGTTATCGAAGTTATTCCAAAAACAGTGCTGACACAAGAAATTATTCCTACTTTAAGCCGACGGAAGACAGCAATTAAATTTGACATGAATTCAACTTTCGTCGTCGGGATTCGAACATGATGGTAAATGCTTTATAAAAATACCTATTATATGGTAACGCAAAGCCAATTTAAAACAAAAATGTATTCCATTTCAGAGTATTTAATTGTGTTACATTTTCAAAAGATGTCTGATAGAAATATTTCAATTATTTTAATAAATATTCATGAAATCAGAAGTTTCTTAATGATATTTGCTTATAAAACAGACTTTAAAATTTTACAAATAAAAATATAATACATATAACATATATTTTCTAAATGTGCCAGTTCTGTAAAATAAATTTGCTCGGTTGATTTTTTTATTTACTTCAGCAGTTAAAAAAAGTTTGTTAGATATCTAATAATTTATCAGGGAATAAAAGGCTGTAAAATACTTATTTTTTTCAATTGAATGAAAGGGAACAAAGCATGTAGAAGATTAAGGTTAATTGAAAATATCAAATAAATATAAAATTCCATTTAGATCAAATGTATTTTTATTTGATACAGTTCTGACATTCAAAAGAATAATTTTCTTAAACAAAACTTCTCTAAAAAACATGTTTACCCCATGATATGTCACGCTTGCAACGAATGATGTGGCGTAAAAAAAAAGTTTTATTCAAACGTATTTCTGCCTCAAGAAATTCCAGTACTTAAAATGCATAAAAATCAATTCGAGTTTCTTAAATTTTGCCGTGGGGTTGACCAAAAATTGTCACATTCTTTTCAAACCCGCTTGCACAGGATACATTCTCTCTTTCACTTTATTTTTTTTCAATTCCGTCTGAACTTTATGTAACATTGTTTCACTTGACTTTTTGTTGCTCGATAAAATGTCAGCTTAAAACAAAAAGTCAGTTCTGAGCGTAAGAATTGTATCCCGACGCCTACACTTCTGTGTTAAATGAGAGCACCAAATTTCCTAGATAAACAGGAAAAAATTGCGTTTTCATAAGAATTACACTGACTAATGTGATACGCGAGATTTCAATCGACAGCAGACGCCATTTACGACAAATATCTCTGCTTGAAAGTTACCTTCGAGATAGAGTTTGCAAGCGACGACAAATTACAAGTGTGGCAAAAAGTTACCCAACCGCTAGCAAATCCTCCTTATCAGGTTTTCATACTCTTATGAATTTATAAAACATATGAATGTATGAACTTGTGAATATATAAAATAAGTTTAACATTTCTTAATCAAGATTCGCCGGATTCCACTTGTCAGGCTTTGTTATAGTGTCGGCTCTGAAATCAAACATATTTTGTCTTGTAAACACCATTGCATATAAATAATTGATCAAGACTTTTCAACATAGTTTTGCGTTTGAAAAAGCTTTATGAATATTCACCAAGTATAGAGCTTATGTGACAAAATTAACGACAAATATCGCCACATATTTCTGACAACACTATAGACCGACTAGAAAGGCAAAAATCTTTAGTGAACAACAGTCACGAGTAATCCATCCAAAAGCGGCGACAACTTCACGGGTTTTGTGGAAAAAAATTTCCGGGAAGTTTTCCTTATCAGACTTTTATAGTCTTTTCGAATTCATAGCACATGGGTATCTAGAATAAAATTTACTTTTACGAATCAGCAAGTGCCGAGCGAATTAGCTCGAGTGACTGTAGAGGGACATCGTTTTTTCTACTGAAACGCTAATATTTTATGGTCAATAACTAGCAATTGTAAAGGTGATTAGTATAGGCTATACTAATCACCTTCACGAAACAAAAGCAAATCACACGATTCGGTTAGATTTGCTTTAAGGCGACAATGGACCTTCAGATTGACAAAAATATGTCCCTAAAACGATTTTTTTTAGAAAATGATTCTGCAACTCATTTGTTTAAATTTAAAAAAAAGTATGTTGATCCGATCATTGTTAACCGAGTTATAAGTATTTTTTTCAAGCGTAATCAATAGAAATGTTAGTCAAATTAAAAATTTAAATGCTATTTTCTCAAAACAAGTTTTCATGTCGTTTCTGTAAGTTCAAAATGTTCCATGCGTCATTATTTTACTTGAATTTTCATAAAATTTCATAAAATGATTATTTATATATGTTAGAATAAAACCTACTAATAAATTCACTATACTATTTTTAAACACCTTAAAATTTTTACAATAAAAATAATATTTGGTAAAATTTTGCATAAAATGACCTATTTATATCGATTTCTTTTCTAGTGTTTATAAATATGACTGTAAATCAAATATTGCTAGTAACTGTTTTCATAACTATATAAAGCTAGCTTAAGAGAGAGATATCAGAGACAAAAATGGATGCGCATGAAGCATTTTTAAATAGAGTAATTAAAAAACTGGTTTTAATTAATATCTTCATTAATTACATTCTGATTTTTTTAAATTTAGAATTGTCCTCTCTAAACAACACTGTATACATATACAAAATTTCATAGAAATTGGTTGATAAATAAAAAAAAAAGTTTTCCATGTCCATTGTCGCCTTAAAAATATGAAGTACAATACTGGTATGAAGAAAGCTGCGGGTGGGCTAACCTCACCGCAGCTTTCTTCCCGTCAGAAATTCCTCATCGTGTTACATCTAAGTTCTGACACTAGTATTTTGGCGTCTGACACTAGTATACTCCTCTAATAATTGTTGTATTTAACAGTCAAGGAAGGTTTCGTTGTCGTTTGCCAATGCGAGGACTTTCCAAAGAAGATATTCGCGGATGACATTTGAGAATCATTGGTTACTTTCAATGATGCCACCGTATAGGTGAGTCAACACCACCATCTGGTGCCAACTCCGTTTTAACTGAGAATCACCAGGAGTGACATCTGGGACCACAGCTTCCCCCATCCACTGAGGCACTTTACATTCTAGATATTTAAGGGAATGGTATACTTTCAAATTATCAAAAAACGAAAAAAAAAAAATTCGAAATTTTTCTGTATTTTTTAAATATGTAAATATTGAAATAAAATGCATTTAAAATATATAGTGGAAAGTAAAATGAAAACTTGGTGACTTTAGAAAAGTAAGTATTAAAGGTAAAGGAAAAAACATCTTTTAAATGGCTTTTTTCTCGAAATGAGTCATTTCCGGATTTGCAAATCTTTGAAATGCCCCACAATTTTTGAGTCACAATTTTTGAGAGGAATGTGAAGGAGACTCATCCATTCTGTGAAGGGGTATTGTTCTGTACAGTTGTACGATGAATATCTGTGATGTAGAAGATTATGGGCTATTGATGCTTACTGGATGAAAACAGTCTCCTCAGCAAAGAGAAAATGAAGGGAAGGAAACAGTCTAAGTGGAAGTCCGGAAGATAACTTGGAGGAGATGGTGGCGAGGAAAAAAGAGTTGCTATTTGTAAGTCTTAATGATATCAGTCCTGTTGAACGTTGATGAGGGATCAAATCCAAGTTGTTGGATCCTTGAAGTGTCGTCCCATGAGATCAGGAGATGTACAATGGTACATATTAAGTTCTTTAAGGGACGAGAGACTACGGCTCTTCAAAAGTTTCTACGAACGGTAGCAGGAGTCCCCTAATTCGGGTGGCTGGAGAGAGGAGTCGATTACCTTATCGTATGACACTGCCTGTTCGCTACAAACACCAGGTATTCACTGTCAACGTTAGCATGAAAAATAGAAACTGGTAAGCAAGTAATCTTCCAAGGCATTTAAAATTTTAAAGAATGTTTATTTTCTGTGCCGTCTTGGGTAACATGAAAAGATATTTACAACCAAACAAAGGAGCTCGGAATTATTGAGCTGCAGCGAATAACGAATGACCGCATTGGTCTAAAGACTGAAGATGATCTCTATCATTCAATATATATAAAAAATAGCCCCCCGATGCAGAATTGGCAGAGCCGAAACTGATGGGGTGCTTAAACCCAAAATATATATAAGAGACAACTCTCTCACTAAAAAAATGGCTCTCTGGTATTTCCTCTCATCACTGGACAGGCCTGCAAAAACGCGGACAGCGAGGGTTAAAATAGCGAGAAAAGCGCCAATTAAAAAATTTACAGATCACGTGCACGGCGTATGCAATATTACCGTAGCAACACGACGAGCGCTTAATGGCCAACAAAAGAAACCCGGCCCTGCCGAAACCTCGCCAAGAGGAGAGTACGGAGCGCGCCGCCGAAATGGAGGACCGTGAATGGCTTAGCCCTGATACAACGAAATTCGCGCCTCTGCGTGATTGGTCGAACGAGGGGAGAAAGAACTTCTCGGAGAGTGCCTTCACGCCAAGCTGGCGCCAAGTTCACTCGTGGGAAAAAGCTCTCGTGGACAAAGGAAAAGGAGAGAACACACATATATTTCTAACTTAAAACTGATTTTATGGTCCAATTTAGTGAGCAAACGTAACACGGCATGCGTGGACAAAAAGCTAGTTGAAAGTTCACATGACACACCCTGACATTACCAGCCATAAAAAGTGCATTTTAGTGAAACTTAACAAGGGAATCCTGAGACTAACACCTGGCTAAGCAAATTATGGTTGAAGCTTTAACGGTTTAAGAGAAATGGGCACGGCTAAATTCTCAAGAACACACACGTCGAGGGAACAGTATAGAAATTACACTATTTTATTTTAAGGGACAACTATTTAGAATTAGAGATTTTACCTTAATTTAACGTGCATTATGAGCCCAACCAAATTAATTATTTCTGGAACGAATTCCTTGTTACGAGGAACTCTTAAAAATTTATAATAAATACTCCTCTAATACATAAAAATAAAGTTAAGTATCCAATTTAGGTTTCGACATCATTCAGATTATTAAGTATAGAAAAGTACAAAAATTTCACGAAAATTCAAACTACAAGCATAAAAATATTCCCTAAAAATTAACTATTCAACAAAAGTACAAAATAATACATAGCTCTGTTCAAAATGTATTAATAAGCAATATAAATGCAAAATTAAGGGGGAAGAAGTTAAAAATTTGGATCGCAAGGAACATTTTAAAAAATTAATTTCAATTTTTAAAATTAATTTTTTTCTTTTAAATATGTATAAACTTTTTTAATATGTTTAATATATTTATACTTTAATGAACAGATATGGAGAATGCCATATCTCTGAGGAAATAATTACAAGATCTAAAGAACTTTTTATATACCATGTTTTTAAATTTTCTATTGAATCATATAAACTTGACATTTCTATGTATTAATAAATACTTTTTAAATTTTTTTTGATGAATTATCCCATCCACTTGAAAGAAAATGAAGTTAATTGGAAGTTAACTTACGTTTAACTTTTCGCTCCCGTCCCGGCCGATAGATGGCTGCACAAGTCAACAAAACAAAATTAACTGAAAATAACTGAAAATGAATTCAAGTTCTGTTTAAAGATGACTAAAAGTATTAAAAGAATGGATTGCCATCGTGTTCTGAGCTATTCTAAAAGATTCAAATGTATAGCTAGTCGGGAAGTTAGTTAAAAATCGATTGCAAGATTTGTACTGGACATACACACACACAAACAAGAAAGCGAGTTAATAAAAACATGGTAAAAATTTCAAGAATGGCTTTGATATATAGTATATCATCCCCTTAAAGTGCCCATATCCGGCCTAGACACGAAAGCGTCTGTACGCGCTACTACTAGATCACCTCGGGAACTTGGGATTCTGTTTAATGAGTATAGAATCGGTAAATTTCCAAACAGCAGCATTCAGAGAAAATTTTAACCTATTTAGCATCAACTATATTTTTGTAGGTACGTTACGTAGTATTGTAATGTCTGACCTTCGGATGTGTATAGAAGTAGTCTAAAGAAGTAGTGTAAGAAGTAGTCAGCTAGTGCGTGTGCACTCGCTTGGATGATAATGCACATACACGTTCGACAAAAGAGCTCCTCCTCCGCAGAAATTTATTTGATTTCACCTAGTTACGCCGGCCATGTTTATGCTGTACGAGTAACTTGGTATTTTTTGAGAAAATTATGTAGAAAACTAGCTGACAACCCGCACTTCGCTACGGAGTACATTCAAACTAAATACAACTGTCAATGTATGCTATTAATGCCAAATATATATATACAAGGTGTCCCTAAACAACCGCATAAACTCTGCACAGCTAGATTCCTCGTTGGGAGTACATAAAATCTGCCCAAAGAAGCGTTCCTGTCCAATCCATAGTTTACGAGAAAAATACGAAAAACACATAATGACGTCACTGCCTGTGCAAGAAAAAAACACTTTATTGGACATATCAACAACAATATTTGCATATCTTTCCAGACGATAATGTTTAAAACGTTCGCCGCGCATATCGCGTCATACATACGCAAGCGCCACGGAATGACGTTAAGCCGCCGTTGAACTGGTATTTAAAAGGCTGCATCTTGCAGCTACCGGTAGTCTTCGTATGGTGGCCATGTACTCCGTTCGTGACTACTGCGACATGTACTTGATGTACGGCCAATGTAATGGAAATGCCTTACGAACTGCTAGGGAGTATGCCCGTCGATATCCGTAGCGCCATCCTCCCGATGTCAACGTCATCCGTAAGCTGGACGACAGACTGCGAAATACGGGAAGCGTCTTGCCAACAGCCAATCTTCACCATACTGGAAGACCGCGGAGCGGCCTGACGGTAGCACAGGCGGATGCAATACTGCAGCGGGTAGAAGAGACGCACGAGTTAAGCACAGGCTCATTAGCCCGTGAGACGGAGTAAAAGTACTGTGCACAGGCTTTTACGGTCTGAGAGGCTACACCCATTTCGGTACACAACCGTGCAAGGTCTGAAACCAGATGACTTTCAGAAACGCGTGGCCTTCTGTGAATGGATGTTGCAGCAACAGAGCACACATAATGGTTTCATTGCACATATCCTGTGGACTGATGAATCATGTTTCACTCGTGATGGGGTATTCAACCATCACAACAGCCATATGTGGTCCCAGGTCAATCCGCATGCAATCCAGCCGCAGAAACATCAGGAACGTTGGTCTCTTAACGTGTACATACTCGGGGATCGCCTGCTTGGACCATATCTGTTGCCTGAACGGGGCTCTCGGGACAGTCGTACTTGGTGTTTCTCAATGAGGTCTTAACCGAGTTCCTCGATGACATACCATTAGCGGCAATACAGGGACTTTGGTTCCAGCATGATGGGGCTCCGGCGCATTTCTGTGCTCCTGTACGTGGTTGGCTGGATATGGAATAGCCCGGCCGCTGGATCGGACGTGGGGGTCCGGTTCTATGGCCGCCACGTTCGCCAGATCTTACACCGTTGGATTTTTTCCTATAGGGCCATCTCAAGGAACTGGTGTATAGAGACGTAGTGACAACACAAATGGACTTAGTTGCTCGTCTGCATGCTGCTTGTACTTCGGTGGACCCCGCGATGTTGCAACGTGTGATGACAGCTATTCCACAGCGTGCTCAAACCTGCCTCGACATGCACGGCGGACACTTTGAACATCTGCTTTAAATTGTGCATGCTGTTGATATGTTCAATAAAGAGAGTTTTCTTGCACTGGCAGTGACATCAAACTTTTTTTTCGTATTTTTCTCGTAAACTATGGATCGTACAGGAACGCTTCTTTGGGCAGTTTTTATGTACTCCCAACGAGGAATCTAGCTGTGCAGAGTTTATGCGGTCGTTTTGGGACACCCTGTATTTATATATATATATATATATATATATATATATATATATATTTATTTATAAAAAATAGTAAGGGATACTTTTAAAGACAAAATAATGTAGAAAATATTCAAATTAAATCTAATAGGACATACTAAAGAATATATAACAGTTTGAGGAACATATCTTTTACTGTATTTTAATATTATTTTGGATAATGTCCAATCGTCTGCCGCATTAGCAAGAAATTTTTTTTTGTCTATTTCGTTGTTATGGACTTGACGATAAATTTATTTAAAGTACCCTAAAAAGAAGTCACGTAATCAGCATTTAATAATTTAAATTCTAAAAATTAATATTTAAAAATTCACCGAAAGTCAGAAAATGGAGGTAAAGATTCGAAAAAGATTTCATTTTAAAGGAATTTTTTTTTATCTTTCTCGTGATATAAATTTTATAACCCTCAAATAGTTATTTTAAATGCAAACTTAAAAAATGTTGCAAAAACAGCTTAAAAATTTAATTTGAAAAAATCTAAGAAGGATTTTTCAAAAATCTTTCTTAGTGCACCCCTACACTATAAGAAGAATCGCCATGCAAAATTTCAGCATTTTAGGTCCAGTGGTTTTGTCTTTGCGTTGTATGTCAGTCAGTCAGTCAGTCAATTACGGAACTGTTTTATATATATAGATTATAAATTAGCATGCCACATGACCAAAATATGATATTATAAATTCCATAACTTTATGGAAAATTCGTCAATATAACAGTTTTTCGATATTTGAATTATTCAATAGCACTCTATCAATAACCTGTTTCTCCTTATAGCCTGCATACTGCTCTGCTATGCTCTGAAACATGTGTTATGTCCAATATTCGAAATATTTTAGTAATTCATAACATGTTTCATGCATAAATTTCGTTTGTTACCATAATAAAAAATGTAGATATTATGTTATTTCTTTGAATGGGAAAGAAAATTTGTACAAATATGTTTTTAAGAAAATCGATTTTCGATCGAGTGGTGCATTTCTAAAGTAAATTTCATTCTTTTGCTAGCTTTGAATAAATTTGGTACTTTTTTTATTCGAAACTTTTATTGAATATTTTTGCTAACGATACTTTTTATTGAACATTTCTTTTTTTACTTTTTAGCTTTCGCCAGAATGTTTAAAATGTCTTAGGTATTTTCTTGAAAAATGTGCTGTTTGATAAAAACCCTTCATTCCGGTTCTTTTTCTTCGTGAATACATTTTTTTTTCTTATTTTAAGCTAAGGTAATAAAATTATTTTTTGCGTTACTCGCATTTCTGCAACCATTTCTTTCTCTTTTTTGGAAAATAGTAGATAATTTAACGATTTTTTTCTGCTTCTTATAGTGTCTGCTGTAATCCATTTCCTGTGTTACCATTATTTTATCGCTTACGATTCTACTAGAAAGAAATACAAATACAGTAAACATCGATTATCCGGCTCTCGTTGATCCAGATATAAGGATAATCCTGATCAGATTTGCAGACTTGCTATCATAGTTAAAAATCATTATTTAATGTTCACATTAGATAATAATTTTTAACTATGATAGCAAGAACGCCACTACAAGTACGCCAAATATTCGCGTTTTAGTTTGATTCAATGTACAGTTCCTGCATAAATTGTACAATAAATTATGTTTATAAAATACCTTTTGTTGAGTTTAAGAAAGATTTACTAGACTTACCAATTCTTTGTTAAGAAATGATGTGAAAAGTTATTTTTATATTTTTTAATGTCTTGTAAACAATACTATGTAATTTTGTTACAAAACATAGTTTTTTTAACCGTAATAAACGGTAACTCTGCGTAGTTAAGGATTTTGTTTTGCTTATCACCCATATTACCCGGATTAACCGGATTTTCAATTATCCGGATTGCCTATGGTTCCAGTTAGTCCAGATAAACGAGATTTTACTGTATTTTTTAAATATTATGTGAAAATTAGATAGTATAGAATATTTTGAACCCTAAGTATTCCTCGAAAAACTGAAAAACACTACTGCCTGAAAAATGTATGTGTGATCTATTTAGAAAATAAATATTAGGTTGGCCTAAAAGGGTTTAAATAAAAATTAAAAAAAACACATTTTACCAAAAACATTTTACCAAAAAATCAGAGATTGGGGCTTGAGTGTATGGCAAGACAGGTGGAATAGAAGTGACCGTGGCAGACCTGTTTATAGTATTTTTCCTGAAGTATCAACACAGGTTATCTTCACATTTTTTTATTAACCAGGCCATCACTCAGCACGGCTGTTTCGGTTCATATCAAAGAAGATTTTTTGGAAAACCTGACTCTTGCGAATGCGGTGCTGTACAGACTACGGAACACTGTCTGAAAGTATGTGACAGATGGAAAGATCCACGTTCCAAACTTCCTAGAGCAGTGTTGAATGGACCGGCTAACCAATTTTATTTGGACTATTATTGTCGTAGTTTCATAACGATTATAATGAAAGACCTATTATCTGAACATTACCCTTTTCAGGGTACCTCTCCTTCCTAAATTTGCTGGGAATAACGAAACTTGGCCTATATTTATTATTATTATTCATAACTATAATGGTTATGATTATATTGTTTGTAAAGGTGCTTATTTTAGACTTAAAAGTTAAGTTTATAATTGTGGTTTGTTGTTTATATTTGAAAGTAAATTTTGTATTTTTGCATAGTGATTCTATAAATTGTAGCAATTGTATACATATGATTTTGTAGTTGGATGTATTTGAGTTTATCTCGTGTATTGAGCTGTGAAACTTTTGAGCTTTGCTGATTTCAATTATGAAAGAAATGTAATTTAATTGTTGAAATTTGTAAGCCATCGCACCTCTAGTCGTCAGTCATTACTTACCGTATACCTTCGGGCATGGCCGGTATTGCTTTTGGATTACCAAAAGCTTTAGGGGACTTGGGGTGCTTTGAGTGGATGACAGATCTGTACTGTTTGTCCGGCATCCTCGGGCCCCACATTAATGAAAAGTGCCACCGAACTTGGGAAATTAACCCTCGGCTGCGTGTACAGATATTACTCCGTAGCTTCCTGTCGTCAGTTTGAACAAGGCGTATAAACGAAAGCTGTGGTCGATGTAATTTCTGAATACTTACCAAAAATATTATTGACCAACAGGCTTACAGTTTTGTTTCACTTTCTTCTGCCATCTGTCAGGCAACTTCATAATTCCATCTTCCTAAAACTTACACTGCACAAATCCCTTCAAATTCTCAGATTTACCTCTGGAGGTGCAGGGTCAAGTGTTCCGGTATCGTCACTCGATTCGGTTCTAAATTACGGGACAGGCTTGTAGAGGGTAATGCTGACCACCTATACGTTGCACCCTTAAATGAATGGCCAGCGGTCATGCCCTTTATCTGAGAACTAATGGCCTCATAGACATTCTTCTGGGTATTTGTAATAAAATTTTAAAAAAAACACTGCACAAATCTTTTTTTTATTTTGTTTTGGTTGCGTTTTTACCTTTCTCCGAATAATAAAGCGTAATTTGCCGAAAATGTCAAAAATTTTATTCCATCTTCAACACCAAAATGGCTACACAATCAATAACTTTGATAAGATTTTATTTCGGATGCACGGTGGATGCACAATATATATATATATATATATATATATATATATATATATATATATATATATATATATATATATATATATATATATATATATATATATATATAAATGCAGAGTGTTTTGTCGACGTGCATTGTAATAAATAGAGCAAATATTAGTACTAACTTATGACTTTCAGTTTTGAAAATAAGTCATGAATGAATGAAGGATTCATATTTGTTTAATTAGACCTTAGTTTTGTACGGTTAGGTTGCGTAGGATATATTTTTGTATGGTGTTATAAAACCATTTATTTTGTTCACTATGACTTTAAGCGTTAGTTATTATCCCAAATTATTTTGCTCTAAAAAACTCATTTCCTTCAAGCTATGTAGTGTGTAAGAAAAAAAATGAAAGTTGTTTCTATGTATAATGAGATTTCTTAATTTTTAAGCTTTAACACAAATTTATCATTTTTAATTAAAATAGCCTGAAAGTTATTCAGCTACGTTTTGAAGAATGCCATCTACAACACTTTTCACGCTTTTATTGGAAGACAAAAGGCAAATTAATTTGCCTTTAATTAATGCTCGTGCTATCCAAGTACTTTACCTTTAACGATATGTATCTCTAATCTAGAGGAAACTTTAATTGGACTCAAAGAAAACAGCGTTGTGATGGGAAAAAAAAACTTTCACAAAATTTAACTTTAATTAGCCACGAGAAGAATGACAGATTAAAAGAAATTTCATACAGTTATCTTCCTTTTCCGCTTCAAATCGCGCTTTTTTTCACCTCTATTCCCCTTTTAATAGCTTTAAGATGAATTTTCCTAACCTGAATACTTTGCCGATGAAAAACCATGTTAAAATATGTAATTTCTTTCCTTAAAATCCTAGATAGGAATACACTGTCAGTTACTAAGAACTTCAATCATGTAAAATGTTTATTCTTGATTAATTCCTAAAGTTATTTTTTAAAAGCAAGCAGTTAACTATTGGCTTCTATTTGATAGGACTCTATAAATAGTTGATATTTAAGTTTTTATAACCCTTCTTTTCGAGTTTTGTGAAATTAATTGCAGTGTAAAGTTGAATATCTGATTCCACTTAATTTCCACAATTAAAATGCTAATACGATATCGGACTATTTAGCCATTACACCCAATTGTAACTCTCGTAAATCATTCCTTAAGAAGGGGGGAAGTTATATAGGCCAGGAGGAATCATTAAAAGACGATATCACATTATTATAACTCTAACTTTTTTTGTAACAAGAACAGGCTTAATTTAAATTTTCTGCTCGTTTTCAACTCCAGACACCTCCAGGTCACCATGTCGGAGTATCTTTCCCCGCCCATAAACAGTACCACACCCTTAAAAAAATTGAAGAATTTGAAAAACACTGAAATTCCTCGTACGATTTGAGGAGTTTCAGAATTAAGGGTGCTGGGTAGTAGCCATATTGCATTCATTCGGCGCAATGTTAACCTATCGAGAAAAATTTTCCATTTAACGTCGAATTAGATTTGAAGATTTTTTTTTTCAAATTGTACTTTGTAAAAGGGGAAGAATTTTTTTAATTCGGAAAGTATTTGCGTTTAAAAGACAGTGTACCACAATTGTTTCTCAAACAATTTGAATTTTAAAATATTATAACCGTTTCTTTTAAAGAATGAAATAGGGTTCCGAGTAAAGAATTTCTATCTCTAATAAGGGGTAAAGTTTTAAAAAAAATTTAATTAAACTCGACAACCATTAGCAAAGTTTTCTCCATAGATTAACATTGAGTTGAGAGATCCGACAATAAGTCTACTATATAACAGCCTTACCCTTACGGGGTAGAATAGCATGCATCCCAAGAATACGGACCCAAGAATGACTATATATATATATAATATATATATATATATATATATATATATGCTAAAAGGTGAATCTTATAATAAATGCAACGATCAATGTATACAACTGATGTAATATATATATATATATATATATATATATATATATATATATATATATATATATATATATATATATATATATATATATATATATATATATATATATATGCTAAAAGGTGAATCTTCGTCTGAGACTATTGGTATTGAAAGACGTATAAACAGCCTCCTGAAAACTTCATTAAGTCAAACTACGATAGAAAACTTTTTCTTGCACCTTTCCTGTAGTTGAAATGTTAAACTGTTAAGCAGGTATGTTGTAACAAATATTGGATTTTTTTTCTTCTCTTATTATAATGACGTGTATCTACTTATAGGTCTAGTAATTAAGTTGTATTTTAAAAATTATAAAGAATAATTTTAATAGAAGATAATTAACGTAAATTAAAGAGTATTTTATGGTAAATTATCTAATATATGTATATGTAGGTATGTGTGTGCCTGTCCAAAAACCTAAATTTCGGATATAAGAATCAACCGCTTATAAGAATCAAAAACAGTAATAACAAACGTGATTCTTATAAGCGGAAATCACTGTATATGTGAGACATCACGGGCAGATAGGGAGGAAGGAGAAAGGTTGCTGCCCGGCAGTGCGTCACGTCAGTTCCCGCGAATATTAGCGTGTTGGCCGGAACGGTCCGCTGGTGGCTTGGGACAATCGAAGGCCCTCATAAAAGTCTATTACGGCCCCTCCAGACCCGGACACGGAGGAACACACCTTATTAATTACACACGTTTTATTATGTCAATTTCTACATGCTCGTTTAGCAACGACAATCCACAAAATCATATCAGTACACTGAGGTGCGCCTATTTATAACTTAATAGAAGTATTGTTATGTGACCCAAAAACTCTTGCAGCAATTGGCTGGTGCCATGGAATCTGAGCTCTGACAGATTGGTGAACAACAGATGTATAAGAGGTAACAGGTGTTGTATAAGAGATGCCTGAATTAAGTCAATTCCTTTGTTCTTGAAATCTAACTACGCAATTAATATTTAACGTGTTACGTTCCAAGCATTTTTGAATGAAATTTGGAATTTTAAGGGGGTTCACTACCCTTAAATCGTTAAAACATTCGATATTTTGAAAAACATATATGTTAAAGCCTGATCATTTCTGAACAAAATAAAGCAAACCGCGTGAAAATATTCCACTTAGTTCCGGAGATATTGATATTCTAAATATTTAATTACTGTTCAAGTTTATGGTAAGAAAAATTTTAAACTAATTTTTCTCAAAATGTAATTTTCCATCATTCCGCAACTGATATCTCAAAAACTATGAAACATATTTCCATGAAATTGTTATCACTGCATAATTATGTTATTCTATTGCGTCTGAACTAGAATTATTGCAATCACTGCGCATTTTGTTATTTTTTCAGGGGTAAATTAATGCAAAAATTTAAGGAATTTTTAAGTATATTTTGAGCAGTTCAAAAAAAAATTGAAAAAATATTTTAATGTTGAATGTTTTATGTTCAATTGTTCTTTGAATTATTTATTTTAAATATAAAACAGTAAGTATACATTTATATGTAAAATTGCTTTCTGCGCGCAAGCCAGTATACGATAAAAATGCTTAAAAAACAAGGTATAACTAAAGCATTTTTAAAAAAAAATTATTTAAAATTATTTTGAGAGTTGAAAATTTGTTTATTAAAATAAATATATCAACTTATCATATACATAAAATTTGGAAAAATTGGGAGTAAATTGAAATTGTTACAAAGAGTCAAAAAGTATGAAAATAGTCTTATTTCCTCGGCTTAAGAGTCGTGAGTCCCCTTAAAAGGGTTTTTGGGTTATATATATATATATATAACCTACTTAATGGCCGTTCTTACAAAGGGGGTATAAAATTTCCTGTACTAAAGGGAAAATTGGAAAAATGGGCGCCTTAAGCTGAAGCTTAAAACCATATTAGAAAGCAGTGTATTAAAATTAAAGCTAGAGGGTTTTGAAAAAATATAAAAATCTCATTTTCTTTTGTACAGGTTATTTCTAATAATGCAAAACTGATAAAAGAAACAATAATCCAAAGAATCATTTTGCAGACTTTATTGTAATCTTTTACCATAAGGAGATATGTTACTTTCATTAATAGGATATACATATGTTTTCCTTTTTCACTTTCTTCATAAAAATAGAAAAAAATGAATTATCGTATTTTTAAGAGAAAAATAAGTCTAAAAATATATATACTAAGAAACGCGACTATTACATTATAATTCTAAGAAAATATAATCTCATTTTGTAGAGTACCGGATCATTCATAACTGGAATAATTTATATCCAGTATAGTTATTAAAAAAGCTTCTAAAGTTCCTTTGGCTAAAAAGAGTTGTTTTATTTTGTGTGTGTGGTTAAACATTTTTTGAGAAAGTGTACATAAGGTTTTATATAAGGAAGTATTTCCATAAGAAAATTAAAATTATTTATTCACCAAATAATTTAAAAATTGAAGAGTAAGAAGAAATTAAATGAGTTAAAAATTTAAAAGACTAAATTTATTCAAAAATGTTTCATCTGTTAATTATAATATTAAGCAGATATACAATTTTAATTAATGCAATTTACCTACAAATGATTACTAAATAATAACTCGAAGTACCCTTTAATTGAGTGCAAAAAACATTACCCTGCTGAAAGAAATGTTCATAGAAACGAATTCTAATTAGTGACGAGATGAACACGAATTTAAAGAATTATCGTCAATTAATTTCTCCCCATTTTCGCAGATTTTGTCTTGAATGGTCTGAATTTCATTCATTTTAGTTAAAATATTTTCTTTCACATTGTAAAGAAAATATGTGTCTATCAAATGAGAATTGTATTTAATTTTTAAGAGTCTTAGATCGGGATGTCTTTTAGTTCTAAATCTTAAATTTGTCGCCATGTAATTTTTAGAAATGCAGCACAGTAAGGAAAATACGAATTTGTTCTTGTGTAGAAACGCATCTTAAGAGTTATACTAAATGACATATCTTATTCGTTGTGAATTAGTATTAAAAATATTTTTTACCTGGAGAGGCGTTTTAAATGACAAAATAAACTTTAAAAAAATATGAACTGTCAGACTGTCAGAAAAATAGGATAACTACTCGGTTAACTTTCTTATGGAAGATACTTTGTAATTCTTTTACGAGCTCCAAACTTTCTGATGGTAGATGCTTTGTAGTTATTTTACGGGTTTCGAACTTTCTATTGGAAGATACTTTGTAATTATGTTACGGACTTAATGATTTCTAGTGGAAAATACTTTGTAATTATCTTATGAGCTTCAAACTTTCTAATGGAAAAAACCTTTGTAATTATTTTACAGGATTCAAAATTTCTATTGGAAGATACTTTGTAATTATGTTACGGACTTAATGATTTCTAGTGGAAAATACTTTGTAATTATCTTATGAGCTTCAAACTTTCTAATGGAAAACACCTTTGTAATTATTTTACAGGCTTCAAACTTTCTATTGGAAGATACTTTGTAATTATTTAACGGGCTTAAAGATTTCTGGTGGAAAATACTTTGTAATTATTTAACAAACTTTAAACTTTTTAATGGAAAAGATTTTACGGGCGTCAAATTTTCTATTGGAAGATACTTTGTAATTATCTTATGGACTTTAACCTTTCTAAAGGAAGATACTTTGTAATTATTTAACGGGCTTCATAAATGATGGAAAACGAAGCACAGTCTTTTCCGTCATTAGCTCCAGCTTTATCTGTAAAGATTGCTTCTAGTCAGCAAATGCTGGACTGGACAGCATTGGTCTTCTCGGATTTAGTGATTTTGTAGGATGTTACATTGATATTAGTCATCTACTTTTCCAGCGCTAAATTTTACTTAAACTTTAAATAGCTAACAATCGAAAATAAAATTATCATGCTTTAAAAATTTTTAAAAAGTAGTTGAAAGTGGTTGGTGGCAGATTACAAGGTGAGACCGATAAGTAAGGTAAATCCCCCTCCTTTGGAAAATTAAATATATATATATATATATATGAAAGATATAAAATTTAAGTTGATCCCCTGTAAATTCTCTTCCCTTCCCATGTTTAAGATGGCATTACCAAATTCTGTTTTCAAGAACCCAGGAATATTTTTCATAGCGTCAGCAATCCCTGGGCAAGCCACACTGTCTATGCCCAAATAAGGCAATCGTCCTGCACAACTGATGCAGCTTGCAAAAAACATCTTGGGTCAGCAAATTCTTCAACCGCAGATACCTCTATACTCAAACCCCGGGAATCACTCGGGTGTTGGCTTTCCATTAGATCAGATGTATGTTTAGCCACTCGGAAATAAATGTCTTTTTCTAATAGTTCTGTAATCTGATCATATGTAACAAATTGAAAAATAAAATATTAAATTAACTAAAAAAAAATAGCCAAAAATTTTAAAGGCAAATTGCCAAATAAATCGCAAAACTAATGCCAATATTTTTAGGTATAAGATTAGATAATTCTCGAAATCCTTTAACAGCATACATAGAACAGCATGCAACTTTAACAGCATAGTCAACATTAGGTTTCAAGAATCTGATTTTTCTCAGCCCCCATTACATCAGGCCTAAAGATCCATAAGAGTATGTTTGTGATTAAGTTGGCTATGACAAGTTATACGATTTCCATGACTAAACTTTTATTAAATGCATTCCTCTTACTCTAATCAAAATTTGGCCGAAACTGTCGGTAATTTCCTGGGTGTTGTTGGAAGCGTGGACTCCAGGCTGGAGGTCTATGGAAAACTGGTAGCTTGGGGGTATAAAAAGTCCTTTCCTCTGAATCTTCATAACGCCTGAAGATTCAGACGACATAACGTCTGAATCATTATCTTAGATCCCTTATCCTAATAATTATCCCGTTTGGATAATTATTTGTTTGAGAGAGATGTGATTTGTGTATAAGAAGTAAGGTATGTTAAAGGTATTAAATGTGTATTGCTATTGAAACGAATTTTGATGTAATGAAGTTGTTTTATTAATGTAACAGTACTTTGAAGAAAAAGAAGAGATATTGATACGAAATGAATGTAAAAATTTACAATATTGTAATTTTGCACGAATAGAGAATTGTAATGAATATAAGAGTACCCAAGGAAGTTAAATAATATAATAGAGTAAATTCTTATTTCATTACATATATATATATATATATATATATATATATATATATATATATATATATATATTCGTAAGGGATATCTTTATAGACTAAATAATGTAGAAGAAAATATTGAAATTAAACCTAATAAGACATACTAAAGAATATAATACAGTTAATATAGTACAGTTTGAGGAACATATCTTTTACTGTATTTTAATATTTTTTGGATAATATCCAATCGTGTGCCGCATTAGCAAGAAAAAAAATATAATTTTCTCTATTCAGTTGTTATGCACTTGACGATAAATTTGTTTAAAGTACCAGAAAAAGAAATAACGTGATCGGCATTTAATAAATTAAATTCTAAAAATGAATCTTTAAAAATTCACCAAATATCAAAAAATAAGGGTAAAGATTCGAGAAAGATTTCATTTTAAAGGAATTTTTAGGATCTTTCTCGTGATATAAATTTTATAAACCTCGGAGAATTATTTTAAATGCAAACTTTAAAGAATGTCAAAAAAAACAGCTTAAAAATTTAATTTTAAAAAATCTAAAAGAATTTGTCAAAAATATTTCTTAGTGCACCCCTACATATAAGAAGAATCGCCATGCAAAATTTCAGCCCTTTAGGTCCAGCGGTTTGGTCAGTGAGTCAGTCAGTTACGGAACTGTTTTATGTATATACATGCTTCCTTAAAAAAATCCTAAATCACTCATTTTTATAATCAAAGATATTGCGGTTCTTTTGATCATTAAAAATAAACATTGTACGAGGGATGAAACTTTAATAGTGGCAATATTGTTGTAGAGCCCCCACTCAAGAGAACCCAGGAAAGCAGTTTACAACACACGTACATCATATACCTGCATTACCTCGGAGCGAATGCACTCTCCCCACAAACATCACAGGAATGCACAGTGATAGGATGAACACAGCCATGTTTTAGTTACCGGTCCATCGTACGAAATAATGTGTTGCATCGTAGTCATAGAACGAAAATGCTTGTGCGCACACTGTGGCAGATGTGTTTGCTCGCTGGGAGCTGGGAATTGCTCTACCATCCACCATATTCCCCGAACTTAATCCCTGTGACTTTGATCTCAACCCCAAGATGAAGGAACCGCTTCTTGTATTCCACCAGAGATTATGCAGGCTGTAGACCGCCTCATTCGAAGGATCAACAGATCAGGTGCTGCCAAAGCAGTGTTGCCAACTTGGGGATTAACCCCCTAAATTTGGGGTAAGTTAGTTGAAAAGGGGTGTTTTTAGGGCCCACCTTTTTTTCAGGGGCATGTTGTAGGGGGGAACATTTTTTATTTTGTATAATCAAGACGAGTTTTTTTTTTATTAGACTAGGGGCTTCGCCCCTAGGCTCGCTACGCTCGCTCCTCTACTGAATCAAGTGAATGAATGTCTCAATAGTTGTTTACAGCGATTGAGTCATTCATTTGTTTACAGTTGAAGCTTCCTCCCCCCTCCCGGCGAAATGGATGAAGCCCGCCTATGGGTGAAAAATTGGATCTTCTTTCATGTCCTTCTGCAAAGGAAGCGAATGAGAAGATTTTTTTGAAGTATTTCTTTAAAATTCAATTATAAATCGAAATTTTAAGATAGAGACTTGAAATGAAGTTTATATGAATGAGAAAGCTTTCATCTTCCAGTTGATATAAATATTTTCTTTGTAACATAATAAGTCTGAGAGCATCGAATTTATATATCTCGAAACGCATAATTTTTTCCAAAAAGTGGGTTTTCAATTTTAATAAAAATATCTGTCTGTTTTAAATTATTTTTAAACAAATGAGGTCTTGTTTGAAGGAGAAATGTCTGTAGTCTTAGATTGTAAAAAAAAATAAATTCTGCGATCCTTTTTTGGCGAGTTATCGTAACCTGAACATGAAAAGTCAATATTTTCCCACCAAACATAAAATAAAAAAACTTAAAGTCCGACGAATATGAGACATGTCTTACTTTCTTCCCCACATTGTTCTGCATCGATTGGTATCGGTCTCGACCCCATACCCCCAGCGGTTTCGGAGGAGATAGCGTGACAAGCTTTTGACAGCGGCGTTGCAGGCAGCGGCAGCGGCAGCGCCAGCGCCAGTTACTTTTTTTAGAATAGAGAGATTATAATTTCCATACATATGTCAAATGTAAATAAACCTCCATTTCATAATGAAAGTGTGCATTTTCTATTTATTTCAATTTATCTCTCAAACAGGATGCCTATTTGGAACCAGAATTTCTTTTAGGAAGGTCTAGGGTGATCTCAGGTTGGTGTTAGGGGGAAACAGGGGGATTTCGAGATGGCGCTAGGGGGTTGCGCTTTGTAGAGGTTGGCAACACTGTGCCAAAGGTATCTTGCAGCTTCCAGAACGTTAGCAACAGGTGAGAAACGATGCTGGTTACTTCACTGAAGGGTAATGAAAGTTTTAGCCCTGTATTTTTTCTCTATGCTTTCTACATACGTAGTTGACACTATTTAAGTTCCATCCTATGTAAATGGGTATGATATAAAAATGCGAAATGAAATTCTCATAATTAACAATCTAATAAAATATATGTCTGCCTGCAATCCTGTATATATATTTTACATGCATAAATATTTTTAAAACTAGAAGGTAACCAGTCATTTAGACGTCATAATACTAATAATGACGTAATAATGGAAAAAGTTTCTGAAAGTTAAAAAATATCCCGAATTATCTAACAATATTGCATTTATTGTTAGATAATTCGGGGGTGCAATATTGCACCTTGTAAAAGCAAACCCTTTCATTATTTTTTATTTATTTAGTTTTTCATGCGATTGGAGTAGTAGACTGCCATCCAGTTTTTTACAGCTCACTACGCGATATGAATAGTTGAGCTACTTGATTCATTCACATTCAAGTTTGTTTACTTTCAGAATTCATCGCAAAAGTAAACAGATTTTTAAAAACTGTTAAATATACAGCCAAAAGCATCCAATTTTTTGTAGTTCTGAATGTTTTATAGAAAAATAGGCTGAACAAACGTGATTTGATGGAGAAGATATTAGTTTTTAGGTAAGAAAAAATTCTGATCCACATCTGAAATTGAAATTAAGCCTAACCGGCTGTTTGTTTACCGAGGGCTTCAATTGAAAGATGAGTACAGCCCGGAAGTGTTATACAGAGACAACCGCTATTATATATAGAATACCAAATTATAACACTGATTTTAAAAGCAGCGAACATAAATAAGCATATATTCAATTGTGCCAGACAAATCGTATAAACATTCTGATTTTTAAACTAAGATTTTTAAGGGAATGTATTTTAGTATTCTATTTGAGCTGAGCTTTAAGATGTAAATTGAAAGCTATTAATCATTGAAACGGAGATTTCAGGATATTTTAATGTTGAGCTTTGCCGAGCACTTCAAGGTTTGTTCAAGACCAGATAAATAGGTATCGTAAAAATTAAGTCTGAGGAAATTATAAGTAAAATAATTGTGTTTCGCCTTCTTCTGAACCTATCATTCCAATTACACAAATTTATTTATGTCTCCATTAATTAAAACAAAGATAGTTACTAGATTTATATATGTTTATTGGGCTTATATATGCTATATGATAGATCATACTTATGTCAGTATTTTTCAACAGGGGATAACTAAACTATCATTTGTAAGTTAACTAATGATATACTCGTTTTTAAATCACATTGTATGTCTCTTTCTTTATTTAGATCAAGCACATGCATGCATTATAGAATTATGGGTAGTATATAGTGTATATATATATATATATATATATATATATATATATATATATATATATATATATATATATATATTATATATATACACAGGGTGTCCATAATTAAAGTTCCACTATTAAAGTTCCACTTTCAAAAGGCTGCAAAAAAAAAACCACTGCTTAGAATGACTTCAAATTTGAACTGAATATACTGGAAGAAGGGGGAAACGATTTGGCATAATAAAAAAAGTTCCAAAATGTTACAGTGCCATCTATTGATACATTTTGGAACTTTTTTTATTATGCCAAATCGTTTCCCCCTTCTTCCAGTATAATCAGTTCAAATTTGAAGTCATTCTGACCAGTAGTTCTTATTTTGCAGTCTTTTAAAAGTGGGACTTTAATTATGGAAAACCCAGGGTGTCCATAAGCAGGGTGTTATTTTTTGAAACCTTCCTGGCATATTTAGTTTTAAAAGTGTACATTTTCTTTAGAAAGTAATTTCTTCTGGTAGTTTCTACTAATATATCCTTTTTTTACTTTATATCATCAAATATTATAATAAAATGATATTGTATGCCTTACTTTTATCCTGGATCTCCAATTTTATTCCGTTAACAGAATTTTATTTTCGCTACTCTCAATATTTCCTACTGAAAAGCCAATGAAAAGCTTTGTGAATTTCTTGCTATGTCTGAATGAAACGCTCTTCGGCCAATCATTTCTTTCCTATTTCTCGTATTATTAAAACTCCTTTTAGGAAAATAGTGATTAGGGGAGAGAGATTCTTCTCACTTGAGATGCACCATTCTTTGAACGATTTCCTGCAGGAAATTGGCCTCTACAGGATGGCATTAAAAAAAGCTCATTTGTACTTGAAAACACTCACTTCGCGTAGAAGAACGTTTTTAAATGTATGGGTTGTCTGATACATGTAAGTAAGAATAGTTTATAATTTGGTACAATATGTATGAAACTTAAAAACTCGATATTTATTTAAATGAATGTGATAAATTAATTGGCTGTTGTTAGGTTTTCTGTCCCTACGAGTTCCTTGATATATGACTCTTTTTTACATGTTTTTATTACCTCGCTTTCTTGTTTGTTTGTGTGTTTGTGTTTTTGACCAGTTCAAATCTTGCAATCGATTTTTAACTAACTTCCCGATTAGCTCGACATTTGAAACTTTTAGAATAGCTCAGAACACGATGACAATGCATTTTTTAAATACTTTTAGCCATCTTTAAGCAGATTTAATTCATTTTCAGTTAATTTTGTTTTGTAGACTGGTGCAGCTATCTATCGGCCGGGACGGGAAACGAAATATTAAACGCGAGTTAACTTCCAATTAACTTTATTTTCTTTCAAGTTGATGGGATAAGTCATGAAAAAAAAATTTTAAAAAGTATTTATTACTGCATACAATTGTCTAGTTTATATGATTCAACAGAAAATTTAAAATCATGGTATATACAAAGTTCTTTTAATCTTGTAATTATTTAATTTAGCTTGATTTTTTTTCTACTCGCATTTATACTTTTGAATGCTTTACCTTTCTCCTTTCGTTATACATTTAATTTCGCCATTATTATATAATATACCGTCATATTTCTTTTCGGAAGCATAACTTTTTCACAGATTTTTTGCTTTTTTTTTACTTTTGGATGACTTTTGGAAATTCTTAACAAAATATAGTTTATAAGAGCAAATCTGCTTTGAAATTAAATTTGTTAAATTTAGCAGGTATGATTAAGTATATGCATTAAATATCAAATCAAAATATACACTAAAAGAAATAAACAAAAGAATGCAGGGAGTCTCTAACGAAACTACCGCAAGTTATTAACGTCGGATTACTTATCGTTGCTTACTTCTTTTGTATGTATAAATGTATGTACGTGTTATGTATTTATGTACGCATATATATATATATATATATATATATATATATATATATATATATATATATATATATATATATATATATATATATATATATATATATATATATATATATATATATATATGTCAAAATTTTTTGGCATTTTAGTAGTTTTTTTCTTAACTGTTTACTGCTTGCCCAAGCGACACAGACAGGGTTTGGCGCGCTACCAAAATTATAACTCTTGACGCAGGACATCTGGAATTTTGCTTTCCGGAGGATCGTTATGGAGGAATGCAATCCTACGTTAATAATCATTAAAAGCGTGTATTTTCAATATAAATACTTGCATAAAAAGTGTGAGTCTTTTCACAGAAAAAGAAACATTTATAATACTGAACCTAGAAAAATTTATAATTTGAACTTAGAAACTACTACGTGATGACAAAAACCTAATTATCAATACAGGAAAAAAATCAAAGATAATATCGTTTTATCAACAGTCAAATTTCTTTAACAATATTGTTGAATGAAATTAAGTTAAGAAATATGGACCATTTTGTGCGCATAATGTGAATTAAAGATGTTTCTGATTCAAAACTCAATTTTATCAAAGCTGTAAATCATAATACTTCATGTGGTGAGATTCTAAAAAAATAATTTTAATACCATTACAGATGTTGCGTAACTTAAAATTCAACCAAAGGTAAGAAAGTTCATCGTTCTGAATTGATTCTGCAAAAATATTTTACGCATGATATTATCATAAAGTTTTACATACGTAATCAATGCAACAAATTACAGTTTCTTATAAATAGGGATTCTTTATACCTGGAGACGTAAGATATCCAGAACATAAAGGGAAGGTTTTATTAATATCACAGATTATTTACATACATGTATGATTTTAATGGCAAAAATACCGAAATAACGTGTCTCTTGGAAGAAAAAGTTACAAATTTAACATTCAGCACAAGTTATGGATAAATAACATTAACATATACACTATAAGTAAGTAAAAAAAAATCATGGTAGACAGGTAGAAAGGTAGTCTCTTCTAACGAAACTTCCACGGGTTATTAACGTAGGATTACTTATCGTTGTTTACCTCTTTTGTATGTATAAATATATATACATATATATATATATATATATATATATATATATATATATATGTCAAATTTTTGATGCATTTTGGTACTTTTCTGTTGTCCAAGCAATGCAATCTTGGTTTGGCGCGCTGCCAAAATTATAACTCGCGAGGACGGATGGACGGACGGTTTTAGCGTCTGAAATTTTCCTTTCCGGGGGACCGTTATGTAGAAAAGTAATCCTACGTTAAAAATAAAAAAAATCTGCATTCGTGTATTTCGAAATCCGACGGGCTTCATTCTTAAGACTGCTATGTACTAACCCCATTGGATTCGCTCACCTCAATGTTAACCAATGGAGAAAATTTGTCTACGGATTGCCGACTTGGATTCAGAGATTTTTTTAAAAAATTATACCCCGTCATAGAGAAAGACACTTTGCATTTGAGTACATTTTTCGTTTTTTTAAAAATGTAATTAATATTTCAAAATTGAAATTATTCGGTGAATAATCTGGTATAGTGTGTTTTAAACGCTCATAAATTCCTTCGGTGGACGAAATTTATAAAATTAATCCTTTAGCGCTTTGCAGAGAAGTTCGGGCTATCTGACAATACCAATTTTATTGGATTATCAGCATTTATGTAACTGTAAATAGTTGACAAAAATATATTTCAAATAAAAAATTTGGAGGCAGTGCTTAACCCCTCTATAGAGAGAGAGCCATTACAATCCCTCAAAATGTCAATCCTAAGGGGGGTGGAATTCTCGAACTGTCAACTGGACTCCTCACCACAAGAGTCTGCAAGAAGAGGAAAAGGGAAATACGACTTTTTTCTTAGTACATAGCAGCCTTAAGAAGTAAAGATAGATAATCCAATAATACTGTTTGTTTGCCATTCCTTCCTTAGGTAGTATTGCGTTGTTCGTAAACTTTCGCATGGCAAGTAACTTTCTGGCGACTGCTCCTATATTTATTATAAAGAAAATCTAAAATGTGTCATAAGTATCATCCAACTGTGCATAGGGAAGATGAGAGAAATACCTTTCCTTTGTCTCGTATTTATTCTAATAAATTACTTTCTTAATTTGTTTTCTTCTTCAAAGAAAGTATTTATGTACTGATTTTCTGATATTCTTGACGCCAGAATCAGTATATATGTGGTTGCAATTAGATGAAACGAGAAAGCTTAATTTAGGTCAGATACATATAACACCTGGTTAAGCAGTCATGGTAAACTATAAAATTAGCTGTGGATTTAAATTTTTGTAGTATAAGTACTTTATATAGGTCTGTTTCCGAAACATTCAGAGTAACTTAGGTTATTTTACAGGGTTATGAGGCGTTTAGTTAATTTCATTCGGTTCACTATAATTTTAGAATAGATTTGAAATTGAAAAATTGGCTTTTTCTGCTAGTTTTTTATCAATTTTTAGATAGGAATTTTGTATGAATTAGATGTTATTTAAATTATTGAAAAATAATTCTTGAAGAATTTAAAACCATGTTCATTCCATTGCATTAAAAATCAATTTACTTTAATATAGTGCTTCTTAAAGCGTGTTCTGGGAACGTTCGAAGTTTGATAAATTTTGAGCAACAATTTTCAACTCAGGGTTTCAGGCTAACGCATCTGGTCAGTAAAAAAGGTTCAGAGTTTTCGGCAACTATTTATTAAACTCTGCTATTCTTTAATTGGTTTTGGATAAATTAAAATTGAAAGAGTCAGAACGCTTGAAAAGAATTCTGCACAAACCGGGTTTCTGTGCTTGGTTTTTCTTCGAATTTTTCTCATTCTATTGTTTTTCACTTCACAGAATCCTTGCAGATTCGGGGAGGGGGGGGGGAGATCATTTTTCATGAGATTAGGTCAGAAATGACAAAAATATTCTGCTCAGATAGCTTACTTACTGGACACTTTCATTAAGTAATTCTCATCTGAGTCCAATAACGTAAAATAAAGGGGTTTTCGCTTTGAAATCGAATAGAGATCATAAATCACGGGTACCAAACAACAAAAATTTAAAGAACCCTTTTCATATCCATCGAACTTCAAGAATACAGTGATTTTCGCGTATAAGACTCACGTTTGTTATTACTGTTTTTGATTCTTATAAGCGGTTGATTCTTATAGCCGAAATTTAGGTTTTTGGACATACATACACACACACATATATACGTATATTAGATAATTTACCCACTTATAAAAATATAATTTACACACAAACTAGAGAGTCAAACCAGCAGTTCTGCCACATAAACTTTGGGCCCCCTAAGCACAAGCGCCGGTTAACACCTGGAGCTGTTTACACCCCGTAGCTCCCTTAACTCGCTTATCTATCAACCTTTTTTACGACCTCCTTAATCAAGCTGCATGGTAATTATACCAAGTACGCATGCCGAAATTAGCATATCTCAAGCAGCTTCTTTAATTTATTCACTCAAAAGTTCGATTATTGCGAATCGAATCGTATGTATACCTTACACTGGCTTCCCTCGAAAAAAAAAATTAGGTAACTGAGGTATAAACGGCTTCAGTTAAATAATTGAAAACTTGCGCTGGTCTGACTTTTTACATAATGGGTGGCAAAGCCAAAAAACCTTTCACACGTTGTGTGGGGAAAAACGGAACTCCCATTTTACAAAACTAACCCCGAAGGGGTCCAGGTGACACCAACACACAGTGGATTTGCAGAGTTGCGGATACTGGACTGGCCAACTGCGCCCTAGAAAATCTATTTTAGTTAAAAGTGTCAACACAATTTCACAGCATGACATTTCTTGACTGTTTGTAGCAGCTCTCCCACAATTCATAATGCACATGTGTTATGTTTTGTGAAGTTAGTGCATTAGTTAGTTAGTTGTTATCTGTAGTATGTATTTTTTTTCTATTCACTACATGTCCTCTTCAAAAATTTATAAAACAGTATGCCCTTTTTTCGTTTTTTTTTTTCAGTGGCTCACCCCTTCCCCTCAAAATGTTTACACAGTATATACAATGGGGAACTTCAAACCAGTTTGGTTCGATTTTATTGAAGGGTGGGAGTTAGAATAAGAAAGCTGATACAGGACTTGTTCATGAAGGCAGCAACTTCGTTGCCCCAGTCTCTCCATACCGTGGAATCTCTCTTTATGGTCGCAGTCCTAGTAAAGGGATTCGTAGACCGTGTGGGCATCCTTCGTGCAGCAGGGCGTTGGTCTTGTGGCGCTGATCTGGCTTAACGAGGAACGGGAGGTTTCTTGGGAGGATTCCAACCTTGTTGGGCGGCTGATATCTTCCGCTTCCTGTACTTATGCAAAGGACCTTTAGAATTGTCATCATTCCTTTTGATAACCTTCTGTACCTTATGTGTGCCACGTTCATCCTTTGATGGAGGTTTTGCAGTACACACTTTACTTTTCTGCGTACTTTTGCTTGTATCGGTATTAGATTTTAATGCAGATTCTATATTTTCAAGCTTACACGCCGCACCTATGTGTTTAGTTACTGGCTTTATATCGCCATTTATGATATTTATTCAACAACCTGACTCTGCTTTTCGTATTGGTGCTAATACGACCTATTGTTTACGACTTAATTACTTCAGTATTTGCAGTTTTAATGCTGGAACCTGAAAGCGCTTTTTCTCGTTTTTTATCACCCTTACCCTTTAAACAGCTTCTTTAATTTATTCACTCAAAAGTTCAATTTTTGTGAAACGAATCTTATGTATACCTTACAACCCTCAAATTATTATTTTAAATGCAAACTTAAAATAAAGTTACAAAAACAGCTTTAAAATTTAATTTTTAAAAAATCTAAGAAGAATTTTTCAAATATCTTTCTTAGTGCACCGCTACACCATAAGAAGAATCTCCATGCAAAATTTCAGCCCTTTAGGTCCAGCGGTTTGGTCTGTGCGTTGTATGTCAGTGAGTCAGTGAGTGAGTTACAGAACTATTTTATATATATAGATGAGGGTTAATTCTTTGTAATGATGGCTGAGTAAGAGAATGGCATTATCTTACAATAACTTAAATGCACAGTTTACATTTAATTAACTGTGATAAGTGATTCATTTATACGCGAGTTTTTAATCACATAAATTTTCATGAATGGAAAATTTATGTGCATCTGTTGTTACTTATATTGTAAAGATAGTGATTTCAAAGGAATGTGTAAAATAGTAATTCATCACTAGCTATTCCTTGTGGTGTTTTTAATTTAAATTTCGTGTTATGTCTATTTCACATATGCTTTAACCTTCATTTTTAGGCCGGATATGGACACATTAAATCCGCAGACAGGAAAAGTCCTTCTATGAGATCAGAGTGGATGGGAGAAGGTACGATCCCACCAGATGTCACCCCTGTTGTTTCACGGTCAAATTGAAGGACGTTCCAAGAGATGGTGTTGAAATACTTACACGGAGCCCCCACTTGAAAACAACCAACGATTCTAGCGGATTATGTGTAAATGTCTTCATTGACTTGCATTGGCAAACAACAACGACATATATTTTAACCATATGTGCTTTAACTCTGTGATATGTTTTATTTTTGCCTTGCATTATATAATGTACTTTGGATATGAAGAGTTGTATAAAACATCATTTTTTTTAATATATTTCTACTAAAAAGCTATTTAATTTACTCCGTGCAACTGATGTTCGACAAATGAACGGTGAAATAATTACAAGATAAAAAGAACTTTTTATATACCATGGTTTTTAATTTTCTGTTGAATCATATAAACTTGACAATTCTATGTATTAATAAATAATTTTTAAAAATATTTTGATGAATTATCCCATCAACTTGAAAGAAAATTAAGTTAATTGGAAGTTGACTTGCATATAACTTTTCGTTCCCGTGCCGGCCAATAAATGGCTGTACCACTCTACAAAACAAAATTAACTGAAAATAACTGAAAATTAATTGAATGTTGCTTAAAGATGGCTAAAAGTATTAAAAATGCATTGTTACCGTGTTCTGAGGTATTCTAAAAGTTTCAAATGTCTAGCTAGTCGAGAATTTAGTTAAAAATCGATTGCAAGATTTGTACTTGACAAACACACACACAAAGACACAAACAAGGAAGTTAATAAAAACATGGTAATAAAAAGTATCCCATTTAGGTTATTGATTTAATGTCGTTTGAAAAGTATGTCCATAATTTCATCTCCTATTACAATCATTAAATGGCTATAGGATCACAAAACCGAGAAATAATTTCGTAATGCCAACTAGTTTAAAGATTTTCAAATACGTTTTCCGATCACGAAATTATACATAACGATCCTAAAGTAAATTAAAATATAATTGTACTTTTACTTTTCTGGTTAATATTTTTCATAAAAACAAGTTGAACGAAAATCATTTCCGAAGGGAATTATGCAAGACATTTCCGACTACCAGGAGATAAGAGAAAAAACAACTTTTAACAGAAAATCGTACATATAAATCTCTAATTGGAAATACAAAATTTTGTGAAAAATATGAAAGTAAAAGTTTATAAAATGCATTTAATTTCCCTCGTTTCATAAAAAAAGAATTTATCGACTTGGATATTTCTGTTTCACCGCTAGTTTCTCTTCAATACAGAAAACTTATTATTTTCAGATTTTTTATTTTTGAAAAATCATGAGACCCAATTTTAGCATCATTAATATAGTTAGTGAAAATTTAAAAGAAATAAATGCTATGAAACTCTATACGGCTTTTATGGAGTTAATTATTATTATTACTAAGAAAGTCGAATTTAATTTTTACTTTTTCAGTAATGAAGTTATTTTTAAGGTCACTTTAAAAGTAGGTTCATGTTTGGTAGCAATTTATTATAACATTGAAATTACATTTTAGTAATTTGATATGTAAAAAATATATTACGTAGTTTAAAAAATGCCTCGAAAGCATCAAAGTCCTGGCATCCATATTCACTCTAGAAATGCAAATTTTTTTAAATTTATGGTTTATCAGGGATTTGGGTCAAAATATGGAGATTCTGGCAACAGATGAAGAAAACAAATTAGGCAGTCTGTAATTCAATTCAACGAATAACAACACAGTATTTGTCAGAATACGGTACACGTAAAATGAGATTAAAAATTCATTAAAATCGTGCAAGGAATTACTCAGTTGAAGGTAATTTTAGGCTTAAGTTACTATCAACTGCATTTTAGTAATTTGCTTTTATGTGTGCACTGAAATTTGGCCGATGTCCGATGGTAAACCATGCTTTCATCATCCTTGTACTAAAAATGAAAATCAAAGGCTGTTGAAATGGCTGAATAATCTATATACGTATATAAAACAATTCCGTAACTGACTGACTCACTGGCAGACATACAACGCACAGACCAAACCGCTGGACCTAAAGAGCTGAAATTTTGCATGGCGATTCTTCTTATAGTGTAGGGGTGCACTAAGAAAGATTTTTGAAAAATTCTTCTTAGATTTTTTAAAATTTAATTTTTAAGCTGTTTTAGTAACTTTTTTAAGTTTGCATTTAAAATAATAATTTGAGGATTATAAAATTTATATCACGAGAAAGATCCTAAAAATTCCTTTAAAATGAGATTTTTTCGAATCTTTACCTCAATTTTCTGAGTTTTTATGAATTTTTAAAGATTAAATTTTAGAATTTAATTTATTAAATGCTGATCACGTGGTTTCTTTTCCTCGTACTTCATTTAAATTTATCGTCACGTCCATAACAACTAAATAGACATTTTTTTTCTTGCTAATGCGGCAGACGATTATCCAAAATCCATTATCCAAAAAAATATTAAAATGCAATAAAGGATATTATGTTCCTCAAACTGTACTGTATGAACTGTACTATATTCTTTAGTATGTCCTATTAGATTTAATTTGAATATTTTCTTCTACGCTATTTTGTCTATAAAAATATCCCTTACGATTTTTTATAAATATATTTTTTCGCTTTTTTACATCAATTGTATACATAGAATTTATTGTATACGTTGAATTTATTATATATATATATATATATATATATATATATATATATATATATATATATATATATATATATTGGCATTAATTGCATACATTGACCGTTGTATTTAATTTGAATGTACTCCGTAGCGAAGTGCGGGTTTTCAGCTAGTTACCTTCATAAAAGATGAAACCATAAACGGTAGTTAATCGGAACTAAAACCTTTTTAATCGTATTTCCTTTCATATTCATCATTGCATTTTCACGAAATACTGATTCATTACAAAATGCTTTCTGCCCTTTTTCCAGTTAAACGGTTTTATCGGCGGCAAGGAATGGTTTTGGTTTAAGGATATCAGGGATGGGGTTCGAAGAGCGGGAAAAGGAGGGCAACTTTTGAGTATTTTTTTAAGAAATTATAAATTTTCCATGAATCCTAGAAAACTTTTAGGACGATTTCAAACAAACAACTTCTGAGAATAGGGAAGAGTAATCGGGTCGTATTCTTTAATTATGAGCAGCATGAAGATTAGTTATTAAATTATCTCAAAGTAAACTTTCCTGGTCGGTGTAATAATGACATTAGCTTAAATAATTCCCATCTCATGATTTGTTGGACATCTAATTTTTTTTTTAATTTCACTTTTTAATTTGGAGCATCAATCTCCGTTTTTTATAGGTTCTGAATTATTATAATCTATTAATATTGTTGAAGTGTGGCTATAGTATTACCTGTACATTCGAGTTAAATCTTTAAAAAAATTATATTTGGTTTAGTTTAACTCTTTGAGGGGCGCCGTTTGCACAGTGCAAACGCCTGAATCCAGCCTTTATTTTCACTTGCATTCAATGTATTCCAGTTAAATGAGCAGAAAATGGTTAGTACTGCCATCTGTTATCAGTTTAAAGAAGTAAAAACATTTTGCAACCTTTCATTGGAAAAATTTTCAAGATTCTTTAGGTTAAAAATAATCGGGAAAAATATTTCAACCATGAAAACAGTGGAGTTTGTTGCCCCTGAAAGGGTTAAGGCTTTTATATTTTAACCTGGAATAGTTAGACCAATTAGGCAGTGATGAAGTTAAAGAAAACAGTTTAACTGTACACCTTTAATGAAAAATGCTTTGGGCTCAATTGTATTTCTTGGCAACAATTGTATCAGTCACTTTTCGACAAGGGTCTTTAATTTATGATTACGTTATTTAACGGATATTTATACTTTAAGCACATTCATACATAGAGAGATGATAAAAATTTCTGTTGACATATTATCAGATTTTCAGAAAGTTATCGATATTATGCAATTTATGTCCTTCGGATTAGAAAATGATATAAAGTGATGTTTGTAAGGCTAAGCTATCTTCATAAAATTTTTATTAAAAATTGACATTAATGTGTTAGATTGCTCAGACAGTTATCTTTGTTTTTTGGAAGATAAAAGGTCTGACATTAAGAAATAAATCCTGAAAATCGTATTTTCCTGAACTTAATTTGTTGTTAATGTTATGTGATTGTGTTACAAAAGCTTTCGTTACGTCTCCCTTCTTCTACACTTTTATTTCCATAAAGTAGGAAGAAACACAGAAAGTAATATGAAAGAATTAGGTTATATTTTCTAGGGATCAAACTAAATGTGTTGGATCATTAAATATGAGAAATTGATTTGATCTGCACATACATTAAATTGAAAACAAAGCTTTCTCATTTCTGAAAATTTAATGAGGTACCCAAGAATTCTGAAACAAGCCTGTGGAAAAAAATTTAAGGCTTTCTGAGAAAATACAATCTATATATATAAAAGGCGTAGGTATGCGGCACAAAAATCGACGATATTTCTATACTCCGAATGGCAACGACTGCAACTACCAGATGTAAACATTAACGGCCATCCGCAATTTGTAACCGCGTGTTATCATGGATTTACGCACTAAAATTAGGAATGCTCGAAAGCGAGCAACACGATCAAGTGAAAATTGGGAACAGTCTCAAGAAAGAAAGCGATGAAGAAATATTTCTTTAAGAGAGAGCATAAATGATCGCGACGTTGGGCTTAATCGTCGCCGACATAGCAACCGATAGCCAGTAATAGTTAATTTTCTACACTTTTTTCAGTACTAGCTGAATGTTTACTCCCCTTTATAAGTAAATAAATTTTCCGAACAATTTATTATTTGATATGATTAAGTGATTTTAGTACTTGCTGAATTTTTACTCCATTTTTTAAGTGAAAAAAAATTTCTCCAACAATATCTTATTTGATGTAATGATAAAGTGTAGATATCTTAATTTTTAAAAATAGTACATTTAGAGAGGGATGTAATTTTTAACATCATTGGTGTTGGGTTTCTCAGTCTTATCTTTAACTCTGTTCTGAAGCATTGAAATTCCCATTTTTTTAATCACGATGTTTCAGAATCAGCCTTATAGAGAATACCCCTTAACAACGTATATTTATGATGACAGGTAATGGTAACATTCCTTAGATATGTTACTTTCAGTTGAGTTGTTTTGCAAAAGAAAATATAAAACTAAAAGCGACCATGCTGGTTGTGTAGTGGCTAATTAAACATAATTGGTGTGCAAGGAAAGCTTTCTTTATGGCCGTTCGTATAATATAAGATGTGAGAAATATAAACAAATTAAAGGCACCTTTTGGCATAAGGAAAACACAAAATTTTATAACCTATGAATTTTTTTTCTGGTGGTGAGATTTGTTCAGTACTGTTTTAAAAAAGGCGTGTGCATTTTCCTGTTTTCAGTCCTTAAGTTTGAATATCGTGTGATACAATGAAATTCGACAATACGTAAAGCAACCAAAAAAAACAATATTTCAAACGAAATACTATTATTGGTTTTACAACGTCATTTGCAACAAAGAGGGTAGAAATACTAAAAGTTTCAAACCAATAATGTTCAAACGCAGAACCTGCTATAGAAAGACTAAAAGATGCAAAGATTTCCTACCTGTCTCAAAATGTTAAAAAAAATTATATATTCATAGGATTTGTCGAGCTTTGAAAATAAATCGAGAGAAATGCTTGAGTTTTTATGATTATGGATTTTGGAAATTCGAACCTCTTTGTATTCAAGATAAAAAAGGTGAGGAATTCAAATGAGGGCGTTCCTGGATAAAAATTGCTTCAGCATGTAATGGCTACATATGTTATTGTTTTGTTCATACTTCTTTCGATAATATCCCTTGAGGATTGAATCTCTTGAACGTAATGATAGTAGGAACTTCATTAGCAGATGTCTGAATCTTTTTTTAGGCAGCGTTTCTATAAGAAAACAAAATTGTGCGGTCGGGGGACCCCCGTCAAGAACGAAGTTCCGTACGTTATTTTTTCAACTCTAAACGTGATTTAATATGTAGATTTCTATTGATGATTATATATATATATATATATATATATATATATATATATATATATATATAAATAATACTGCGCTATTCCAATAATGAGTGGAAATAGAAACGGTCAGCGCTTGTGCGGGGATTTGAACCAGGGACCTCTCGCTCCGTAGTGCGATAGTCCGATACTCCGTAGTCCGATGCGATAACCATTCAGCCACAGAGTCCTTCAGAAAAAGCTCTTATGAAGGGAGCATAACACTTTTTCGTTACTTGACGATTCCTGCCAGTTCACTCTGCTGTAAGCCGCGTAAAAGAACTTCGTTCCAAAAATTCCTTCTATTTTTAACACCGATTTATATAAATACATTGTTGCGAGTGAATTAAAAAGAGAACGTTTGAATCAATGAAGTTTTATGATTCATTTTTGAATGGAAATCTTTTGTGTTCTGTTGGTAATAGTTAAATATGTATAGGAAATCTCTCAACTTCTCATCTTTAAGCCATTATACTAATATTGTAAACTATTTTCCAGTTCACATTATCATTACGCCAGACACTATGAAATTTACGTCACAAAAACTGCTTTATCTTCAAGTTTGTAAGATGCTTTTTATATGAAGGTTCCCATTTGTACGTTTTTTTTATTTACTTCTATTAAAAACGTTGTATGTGTAGACAACACATGCTATTTAGGTTTTTATACCCAACGTTTGGGTTAAATCTTCGCGTAGATACAACCGGCATGGATTTATTTATGCTCACAGCTTTATTTCTACGTGTTAATAACATAACTTTATTACACTCTACAGCTTTATTAAAACGTGTTAATAACATAAATAATTACAAGATAAAAATAAATTTTTATATACCATGTTTTTAAATTTTCCGTTGAATCATATAAACTTGACAATTCTATGTATTAGTAAACACTTTTTTAAATTTTTTTTTGATGAACTATCCCATCAACATGAAAGAAAGTGAAGTTAATTGGAAGTTAACTTGCGTTTAACTTTTCATTCCCATCCCGCTGATAGATGGCTGCGCCAGTCTACAAAACAAAATTAACTGATAAAGCATTCAATTCTGCTTAAAGATAGCTAAAAGTATTAAAATAATGCATTGTCATCGTGTTCTGAGCCATTCTAAAAGTTTCAAATGTCTAGCTAGTCGGGAAGTTAGTTAAAAATCGATTGCAATATTTGCACCGGACAAACACACACACACGCAAACAAACAAACAAACAAACAAGAAAGCGAGTTAATAAAAACATGGTAATAATTACAATCCTCCTGCAGTTTTCATTTGCATAAATAAATAAATCTATATACTTATGTTTAGAAACTCCATATACATTCCTAGGGTGCCTTACCATTTTTTGCAAAAGCCAGTATTTAGGAAATAATATAAAGAATAGAGGTACTCGTGATCCTAGTTATTATCATGTGTTTATTAACTTGCTTTCTTGTTTGTGTGTTTGTTAAGTACAAATCTTGCAGTCGATTTTTAACTAACTTCTCGACTAGCTAGACATTTGAAACTTTTAGAATAGCTCAGAACACGATGACAATGCATTTTTTAATACTTTTAGCCATCTTTATGCAGAATTAAATTCATTTTCAGTTATTTTCAGTTAATTTTGTTTTTGTAGACTGGTGCAGCAATCTATTCGGAACTGGAACGAAAATTTATATGCAAGTTAACTTCCAATTAACTTCATTTTCTTTCAAGTTAATGGTATAATTCATCAAAAAAAATTTTTTTTAAGTATTTATTAATACATAGAATTGTCAAGTTTATATGATTCAACAGAAAATTTAAAAGCATGGTATATAAAAAGTTATTTTTATCTTGTAAATATGCATTACTGTACTCGACTATCTACACTTCTCAATCTGCATTCTTCCCCTCTCTACGCGGAACTAACATCAAAACTCAAAGGTTCAGAACTCTAAAGCTAGGAACTAAGAGTGTGGTACTAGGGAAGTGGAGTTACGGTGGTCGATGTCACATTTGAATTCGGTAGAACTAATTAACCTCCCGTTTTTCATACTTCAACTAGCCCAGGGATTCTCAACGGGGTCGAGGTGGACCCCTTGGGGGTCAATGGAAGTTTAAGGGTTTATAGTATTCCAGCGGTCTATTGGGGATCCATGATAAATTTTTCTGCTTTAAAATTTATTTTAATTTTTTAGGAATTTAATTATTAGATAATAATATCCGTTTTTATATGTATAAATACAGAGTCGCATAGGGCGGAGTGATTCACGCATCTAAAGTCGAATGTCAGGATGATTTTGTATATGCCTCGAATGTGCCAACACTAGACAGAACAGGGGAAATCCACTGGACCTTAAACAGCACATGTGTCCTCCCGATGCAACCAATCAGGAGTTTCGTTTCTCTCTTGGCGATGTTTGTGCAATTGCAATCTGTTTCTGAAATCTTGTTTAAAATATTGTCTTGTTTAATTAAAAATGAAAATGGTACAAAAATAATAAAACATAAACCTAATGAACCACTTTTTCTAATTTTTTACCATGTTTTAATTAACTTGCTTTCTTGTGTGTTTGTGTGTTTGTCAAGTACAAATTTTGCAATTGATTTTTAACTAACTTCTGGAGTAGCTAGACATTTGAAACTTTTAGAATAGCTCAGAACACGATGACAATGCATTTTTTTAATACTTTTAGCCATCTTTATGCAGAATTAAATTCATTTTCAGTTATTTTCAGTTAATTTTGTTTTTGTAGACTGGTGCAGCAATCTATCGGCCGGGACGGGAACGAAAAGTTAAACGTAAGTTAACTTCCAATTAACTTCATTTTCTTTCAAGTAGATGAGATAATTCAGCAAAAATTTTTTTTTAAATATTTATTAATACATAGAATTTTCAAGTTTATATGATTCAACAGAAAATTTAAAAACATACTATATAAAAAGTTCTTTTTATCTTGTAATTATAGTTCATATTATTAGTCAAATTGTTATCTTTAAGCGTTTTATGTGTAATTATTAGTATTATAATTATGTTGTATTATAGAGAAAAATGTGAGGGGGTCGATGAAGAAAATCATTGTTTTAAAAGGGGTCGATGTAGGAAAAAGTTTGGGATCCCCTGAACTAGCCAATAAAGGTTTTTATTTGAACGTGTTGTCTCTGGCTTTATTCAAAATAAATATGAGTCGCGTCATCTTGACAGAATAACGTCAAACAAAAAGAACTGAGATGGAGAAGTAGATTTGTAGGATAGCAAAATGAAATAAATCCCCTACCAGATATGTTTATATTCATATATTTCTAAAAAGTGTGTGTAGAAGCTTGATTTTTAAATGGAATGTAAAAAATTGCTTATATATTTATTCCAGACGCTAGCTCATCTACATTTCAAACCGTGTAATTAGTACAGACATATAAATTGAGCCACTCACATTCCCAAATCAGTTAAGCCAAATCAGTTAAGTCCATAAAACAGAAAGTGGATAAAAGTGATAAAATAATAGACATTGTTTTTTAAAAATTCCTCTGAAAATATGAATTCAAATTCACATTGTAGAAGGCATTATTGCAGATGGAGGTTTCTTTTCTGTCTCCAGATTATTTTTTTTACAACAGAAAAAAATTTAATTGGGTCTGGGACACAAAATTTTTTTTAAAAATTATAATCACTTTTAAATGAAATTTTTTTCTCAGATATATGTTTATATGGGTATTACTGTGCATATAAACAATTGTCAAAATTTTTAAAATGTTAAAAATTTAAAATTTAAAATTAAAAAAAAAAAATTAAACACACTTTGATTTTGATATAACTCATTAAGGAATAACTATTTTCAAATAATTCTTTCACTTTTATGTAGAGAAAAGTTATGAAATTAATTTGTCTTCAGGATTTGTAAAAATATTGCTTACAATTTTTTTTTAATTCATAAAGTAAAATAATTGGATTTTTTGGGTGATTTTTTGTCTTATGGACAATATTTTCAAAACTCTTGCCTCTATTTTAAAATCCTGAACACAAATCAAAAATATTATATCAAAGAATATCTATACAAAATTTCAGCCATGTAGATTAAACAGAATTTGAGATATATCAATTTGAAGATGACAAATCTTGAAAAAACACATTCTGAGATAAAGAGGTTTAAAGATTCAAGTACTCAGCTTTTCAAAAATATTTACCATTTGCTACTTTTTACACTATTTTAAGCTCCCATGAGGAATAATGTAACATAATTATTGTAAAATAACTCTAAAATTAATTGACTATACTATCAAAATTGCTTTTTTAGTATAGCTGCTTAGCATACCGAATAATTTATTTATAAGGAAATTTTTCAACATGTAGGAATAAATTTGCTAAAATGACCCAAACATGTAAAGCGTTTCATTTTTGGAGTTTTGTTATTAAATCATTTTTATTTTCAACATAAACAGCAGATAATGCTTTGCTTCTTTTAATTTTCATCAAATTAGAGTTCGCTGTAGTTTATATTCTCTTACGACCATTTTTCGTTGAAATTCAAGTGTTTTCAAACTACTGCTTGAAATCGTGTGGATATGAACCGTAAGTACTGGCAACAAGCAACAAATCGTTTCACTTTAAATACGACACGAAAAAAAAAAGATAATATTAAACTAGAGAACCAAATCGTTTGTTTACATTCGTTTAGCTTGTCAAGGACAGTTAACTCCTGGTAGATGGAGTGGCGCACATTAACAGTGGGGGTTAATGTGCGCCACTCCATCGAATATCTCCACTGTATCGCACATTAAAATTAAATCTCTGTTGATGTATTCATCGTAGGAACTTGAGGTTTGTTTTATTTAATTTTAAAATCTCTGTAGTATTTTTTAAGATTAAAAAATGAAAAAAAAAGATTTTTTCGAGATTTATGTGTCCCTGACCCCCTTAAATAATTGTTTAATAATTCAGAATACTTACTTCTGCGGAAGTTAGACTATCGCTGACTATTTTAAATTTTTTCGTGATCAAACAACACGAAACGATTGACCGTCATCATCCAGTACTGGCTTCTGCGTTGGAATTGTATTATGGCAAAGATTTAGAGTATGGACTTAACGTGACTGGTTTCTGAAAAAAGTGACTTATTATTCGGTGACCAAAAAAACTTTAGTCATGGGGCGGTGTTCATCCTTATAATTTGAGATATTTATTATGAATGTAAAATGTTAGGAGTCAACCGACATGGTTTAGGTGACAAGTTTTCTTTCCAGTTATATAATTCTCAGAATCTTAAAATAAAAGCGAATCTTAGATTTACGCTTGTATGGACTTAAAGTGACTGGTTTCTGAAAAAAAGTGACTTATTATTCGATGGCCAAGAAAACTTTAGTCATGGAGTGGTGTTAATCCTTATTATTTGAGATATTTATTATGAATGTAAAATGTTAGGAGTCAAACAACATGGTTTAGGTGACAAATTTTCTTTTTAGTTATGTAATTCTCGGATTTTTTTTAAATAAAAGCAAAACTTAGATTTACGCCTGCTTCGTACCTTGAGGTACCCATCGCTGATTATTTAAATTTTACGTCCTCCTATGGATATATTCCATCTTTAAGAACATACTTAAATGTATTATTCTTTTATTTTAATACAAATTGGTGTGTTCTGGATGTTAAAGAAATGGGTCATGACAGACAGCCAGAAGAAGTGTTACATGAAACTAACAATAGAATGTATTAAAATGACAAAGAATATAGATTCTAGGGATATAATTTGATGTAATTCCATTAAGTTATGTACAAATTCTACGTAAGCTAAAATATCCTTGTGATAATGGCATCAATGGAAAATAATTTTAATTAGAGGTATGAAAAGATTATTTTGCGCATACCAGACATAAGATTGCATGAACTGATAACTCTATGTTTCGACGTTGTCTCATATCAAGCATATGAAGACTTCATGGCCATAGGTGTGTAAATAAACTGGAGGGGGATGAAATGAATAAATTGCATATGTCTTTCAAACTTGTCTTCTTTTCATGGACACATATTTCGAAACATAGAATTTATAATATTCTCTCATATCATGTGTGACATAGGCACGTTTTAATGAATTATCTTCTGTCTCGTGCTTACGTTATATGAGGTGATGATGTCCGGACGTCATATGCAATTAGTTAGCTTGTCTGGATAGTTATTTAGAAGCCATGACAAGAGATGTGATGTACGAATGTAAATTAAGGGGTCTTCACATCTGGATGAATGTAATTAATTTGATATGAAAGTTTCTGACACTTTAGTAACGTTAACTCTGTTCAGATTTTTGACAACATAATTTAATGATGTTTGCAATAACCTGAAATAAAATTTTCCGGTAAAACATGTAGATTGATGAGAATGAGTTAAATTCTATTTGTTTACTGTGGAGTTAAAATTGAAGGTGTTTCTTGTGCAAGTAAGGTTGCTAAAAATATAGCAAAATATTTATCAAATATTTTGCTATATTTTTAGCAAATAGGGGACGAGGGACTTTCAACCTTGGATTTTTTAATTTTACATTTTTAACACTATAAGAAAAGGAGAATAATTTGTATTCTTTTTTTACTACAATTAAAGACCCTTAAAATTTAAAATAAGAATAATTTGTCAGAATAATAGCTGTTTTTTTTAAATATCAATAATTCTAGCCTTTTTCAAAATGCTCCATGCGCATTTCAAATCATTTAAAAACCTTACATTTTGTTAATGTAGGTTTACCGTACAAATATAAACATAACTGTGAAATTATTTTTTTTTGTATGAATCAAAAGCCATAAATAAAATTATTTTGTTAATCTGCCTGTTGTTCTTTTTTATGTTTTTCTTTATTTTCATGGTCTATAAATACGAAATTTTTTTTTTGTTTCAAAGAACAATGCACAGGTTTATGGAAAGTACTTCAATTAACAATTCTGAGAAATTTGAAAGAAATCTGAACAACAGTAATGCGCATAGAACATTTTGTAAAACGCTATCATTTTTGAAGATTTTTTTGAAAAGCAGGTCTTATTCTTCTACAAAATAATTATTTTTGATTTCTAAGCGTCTTCAATGTAGTGAGTTTAATGTTACGCAGTTGCTAGTGCGTAGTAAATTTTCACGTGGAAAAGGGAGCAGTTGAAACATAATTTGTCTTCTCCAAACATAATATTTTTATGCAAACAAGTAATATATAAAAAAAAATATAAAGTCAATTCCTACTTAGATCAACAAAGAAAAATTTGAGTGTGAACTAATAGTAGGAATTGAAAAAAAGGATTGCCTGCCAGAACCTTGCCTACTGTGCGAGATTAGGAGGGGGGAAAGAGAGAGAAAAAGTTTGTCAGGTTGGGGATTCGATCTCGCAACCTACAGGACGGGAGAAGCCCACGATACCGCAGCGCTACCGTTTACACAGTAACAAGAGGGAAATTACTATTCAAGAGCAAGAGACGCTCTAGGTCTAAAACTAAAATCGATTAATTAAATTTAATTACTGAATTAATATTTGAAAAAACTGTATTAACATCAAGTGTCATCCACTACAAGTTTAAAAAAATGTATTTGAACTTGAGTGGATGAATAAAAAGTACTTTTATTAACGATTGAAAATTTGAACAAGATATATATAGAGAGAGTGTCAACTAATAGTAGGAATTGAAAAAATAAAGCAACTTTTGTGAGGAAAACGTCTTCACAAAAGTTACGAGGGCGTGTGTTTCTGCAATTTTCTGCAATAGGATGTCTGAATGCCAAAACAATGAAAATGATTCAAGAAACTACAGAGAGCTTTCTACAGATGAGTATTGAGGGGTCATAAATACACTCAGAGACCAATTCATTATGACCACCTAATCAGAACAACTAAGGGCCACATTTTACTCTCAGTACTGATACCATTAAGTATGGTCTCTATGGCATATTAGTAGGTGGCACGAGGAATCTGAGACCATATCTGGGGATATGTCCTTTCCAGTGCTCCAACATGTGATAGTTCTGCATCCATCTGTCCGATGCTCCTTTCGACTGCATGCCATAAAAGTTCAGTTGGATGGAGATCTGGTGATTGTGAAGGCAATCTAAGGAAGTTGAAATCTCCATCAAGCTCTTCAAACCATCCGTGAACAATGTGAGTTTTATGGCAGGGAGCATTGTCCTGCCGGAGATATCCACCTTCGGTGGGCTGTACCGTAGTCAATAATACGACAAGCCTTTCGCTTCAATTTCTTTACTACGATACGTTAGGCATACTACAACTACAGCAGTTAAAGCAAGTATGTACAGCGAGTTAGAATATACACAGTTAGATAGTCAGGATGGCTTCGGGTTCAACGACAGCGCTGGCCTATCGATCTCTTTGACCAGGAGAGCTCCATCTCTCTGGCACCCAAAATAAGATCTCCCTCTCGTGGACTATTGGGGTCTTCTTTTATACTGTCGGTGAATTCAAAGGGATTTCTCTGGCGTTTGAAGCGCTGGGAAGTGTTCGAAGTTTATGGGATTCTAAATGTCACTATAGTGTCAAAAATATCAAAAGCCCTCGAACCACTCTGGGATTTATGCGTTCTGTAACGTCAGAACCGCACATTACAAGGACTTTATGGCCTCTTATCCTAGAGTTTGAGACCGCCCAGATCAACAGTTCGCCGATAGATGACATGTTGAGGGGTAGGAACGGGGCATCACATACTTATATAAATACCAATTTCATGTAGTAATTGAGACAGTGTCACAGGACTATGAAAATGTGCTTTGTCATCGATAATATGTAAATACCTCAGGGCATTCAGACTATGTTTCTTACAAATGAAAGGGCCTAAACAAATCCAGGAAACACATCCCCCAAACCATCGCATTGCCTCCACCAGTTTGAGGAGATGTTTCATCGTATTAATTGCAGACCTCAAAGGCTCTCGAACAGGCCTTTGTCTTCCATGTCTGATAGAGTGGACAGTGATACTAACAGTACGTTGAACGGCCATGGGAGTTAGTCTCTGATTAATATTACGTATAGTTTAAAGTGCTGCTGCCCTTCTGTTGGACTAAACAAGTACAAAAACTCTCAGTTAAACCCGTGCATGCAATAGCTGGTGACGAATCCATACGCCATACATTAAGACCCGTTCGTTTGTTTGACAGCCCCCTTTCTGCAAACATGAACAGATTTTCTGCAAAAATATTTTCTCGAACAATTCATGTATGATTAAGTTTTGTTGGTACTCGCTCCACTGTTTTTAACACCCCCTGGTATGTGTTAAATATTTTGTTTCGTTTGTATATATAGACACTATATTGCAAACAATCTGGTACACTTGCTGATTATTTATAATTAAATCGCGTAGTGAAAACGGAAAAATGTGACGATTTATTATTGGTCTTATTCTATTTCAGAGTGCGATTATGATCCGTTAAGGGGGCACACCACCTTTAAAACTTCAAGAAATCGATTTTTTGGTTTTTGCTATATTCTGATTTTTGGGATATTTCTGAACAATATGCAAAAATGGCATAAACAAATTCGCATTATTTCTCGAGTTATGAGAGTTTATGTAAAGCTCCCTCTGTTGCCATTGCCACGTATATCCTAAATTTAACTTCAGTTTTCTCAAATATGTAAATTTTTGGATTGCGCGCACTGTTACTCCCAAACTATGTGTCCTAGACGCACAAACTTTTTATCAGATTTGTATTTTAAGCTTCTTTACATACTAAAACCAAAAAAATAAAAATAAATTTGTAAAAAAAATTTTACACTTGAAAATGTTTTAAAAAATTGCTAAATTTTAGTTTTTTTAAAATTTTATAGAAATTTTTCAGTGTAAGCTATATTTTTTGTATATTTTTTTTGGTTTTACATTAAACTTGAGTACATTATTCATTTAATTTGACCAAAAAATAATTTCTGTATGGATATTTCTTAATTGTATGATGCGCGAAACATCCAATGATTTTTCCCTTTTTAGTAATGTGTACATTTAAAAATAAAATCTAAAAATTATTTATGGATTTACAAGTTCTATTTTTGTATGAAATATAACTGAAGAATTGTAATTTTGATATAAAACAAAAAAGTTATATATATATATATATATATATATATATATATATATATATATATATATATATATATATATATATATATATATATATATATATATATATATATATATATATATATATATATATATATATATATATATATATATATATATATATATATATATATATATATATATATATATATATTAATATTATTTTAGTTTTAGTAGCTCGAAATTGATCATGTTTACAGTCATTTTCAGTGTAGTCAAAGGTAGTGTGCCCCCTTAAATACAAAAGAAACGTTCATGAAACATACTTTGACATTTTAGGATGAAGATAAAGTGGCGTGTGTGTGTCAGTAAATCCGAAGGACGAATTATTATAAGCCCTCTTACTACTTGGAAATACTTGGGAAAAATTAGTAAAATTGGATGTACCTAAACAAGATAAATATAATCAAATAGGCATTATAGTTCAGCTCCCCACCACGTATGGTGGTTAGCTTCATGAGCTTCCCAAAGTGTGTTCGGGTTCATATCCCGACATAGGTGTTCTTTTTTATTTACTCACTAGCTGAAAACCCGCACTTCGCTACGGAGTACATTCAAATTAAAAACAACGGTCAATGTATGCAATTAATTCCAAAAAATAAATATATATATATTTATAATAAATACTACGATCAATGTATACAATTGATGTAAAATATATGTATATAAATTAAATAAATTTCAAACCTTTTTCAGTCAGTTACGGAACTGTTTTATATTGAGGCGGTGAAAGGCAAAGTGGTGTAAGTCAGTAAGTCAAGTGGTGTAAGTCAAAAGAGTATAACTGCAAAAACTACAAAAAATTCCACCATAAATTGAACAAATTATAATTCATAACAATTATTACAATATTGCAAATAATAACTATTTACAATTCCACCATAAATTGAACATGGAGATTACATATTTGCCCCCAAATGAAAAAAGTTGAAAAAGTGACTTACACCACTTTGCCTTTCAACGCCTCATATATAGATTAATCATTTTTCAAGGAAAGTGTTGGAACTCTTGTATTGGGCACTTATGATAAAATAAGTAACAAATTCCCGGGTTGGTGGGCAAAAATCCTCAGTACAAGGACATGTTGGGAAAATATTTATCTATGAAATATCAGAAAATGTCTTTTTCTTCATACTAACAGATTAACGAATATACAATAGGATTAAAAGATTGTATATTCGGGGTGTCTATATATACCACGAATAATTCTAAGTTAAAAAATGTGGGATAAAAATCTTTATTATTAAATAAACCCTACCGTGAATAGCTTAATTAATGCCAAAGTAAGAAACACGAAAAAAGGCCCAAGACAATAAAGATAATAGTAATAAAGGGAAGAATGAATAATATAATAAACAACAATAATAAAAATTAAATCTAAGCAAACTTTTAGAACATTGTATCGAGATTTTAAATATGTACTATGGTGTCATTTATTAAGTACACAATTTTTGTCTTCCTATATTAAAAGTCATTCCTAAGACATTGTCATATTACCTATAGCACTTGAAACTTGGGCCAGAAAGGCGAATCTGTCAAAGGGGTAATATTATCCCCTAAGTGCTAATTACAATAACATCACCAATCAGTGAATTAAAAGCAGCTAAACATGTTTTTAATTAATTAATGAGGTAGATTAATATTTAACATCAATTGTTAGTTCGTGATAATGGATTAATCTCTAACTTCTTTTTGACTTGATTTATAACTGAATTAGGCTCTCCGAGTCATTTAAGGTAGCTTATCTGAAAAATTCAAGATAATTGCCTTGTTGCACAGAGACAAATAAGTTCATTACTTAATAATTAAATGCATATGGGCAATTGATAATTCTGGTATAATTTATCGCGCAATTAATATTTATTCTTTATTGAACAATTACCGCTCATACATATTAGTAACCTGTTTCATCTATTCTTTAAATTGTATTGCTGCTTCAACTGAATGAAGGATTGTTGTGTGCTAGTTTGATCTATTTTGAGGATCACCACATCCGTAAAACATCATTTCGTTTACTCCTAATATCGGCATTGTTGGCATACAAATATCATCTTAAAATTGTTTCATTTCTGTTCATCTTGTCTTGCAAATTTTTTCTTTCATGTCTTGCTTATCAATTTTAACTTTTACTTCTTCCTTAGGAAACAATAGTAAGTGTTCTCTGTCTACCAAAATCATTTTTTAGTCCTTTTTTTCCAATCTCTTTTCGAATTTAATATATATGTATGAATACATATATATATATATATATATATATGTGTGTGTGTGTGTGTGTGTGTGTGAGTGCGCGCGTGTTTGTATGCATAAATGATGAATTTTTACTCATGTATAATGGAATTTACACTTGTTAACTTATAAGTTAATAACAGTTGTCAATTTTATATAGAAACTGTTGATTGGTCATCATTTTTATGAATAGCTGTTTCACTGATTGTGCGTATTTTATTTTTCTTGGGATCTTCATGTCCACCTGTGGTAGACGTATTCCAAACACAGTATAAATTACTGACAAACTTATAGTACTGAAATTTGATTTTAGAAAGTTTTGCGAAAACTTTTAAAAGAGCAAAAAAAGTGATATCGAAGAAGTTTTTGACTGACGTAGACCAAACTTTGAAGTTTCTTTCCATGTTTACCGAGACATATTTATCTTTGTGCTCGACTCTGGAATATAGATTAGGAAATGGTTATGAATAGCAAACCGCTTTCAAAGAAAGAGATACTCCACTGTTTTGCTACCAAACATTAAAGTTTTTCTTGTTTGGATAAAATAGAATTTAAATTTATATTCCGACAATTTTTTTTTGTTATAATACAATAAATTGAGGTAAAGCAACAAAATATGTATTTTTAACACGATGAAATTTCTCAATGGAGGAAAGTCAAAGTTCAGATAAAAGTGGCTGTTTTGAGGGGTGGGCGTAGAAAAGGGTGTAAAACAACATTGGCTCTATGGAGAGAATTAAATCGTTTTTTGAACTAAATATGGTTCTTAAGGAGGGTGGCCGCCGAATAGGGTTGTCCGGCTAGAGAAGTTTTCCTATATTCGGATTAAATGCATGAGATTTTTTTATATATAAGACATAAGTTATTTTGTATCATTTGGCATAATTTGTTATCAGTTGAACATACGAAATAATATTTCATTAATCGATCATAACATGTATTTTTAGGTATAAGAACTTTAGAATTTGTTTTGTTTTATTCGGAAATTTCAGCATGAGCATACACAGAATAACTGTAAAAGGATTCATAGTTGAGGTACTTAATTATAATCAATCGAAATTCTGATCGTGAGAAATCCTGTCTTTTAAATAGCTACGGTTGAAATAAAAATTAGTTTAAACATTTAACATCCAGATTGCTTGGAAGGAAAGAAAACTGTCAAGAAAAAAAGATACAAAGAAAAGTAAAGTGAAAACGAAAGAATTTTATGAATAAGAATTTTGCAAATATGCCTCGATTGGTAAGAATTTTTACTGAAAATTCTATTCGTGATGCTCTTTTAAAATTATAAATATACTTTACAGTTGACATCCTAATTTATTCAGTATATTAATCAGATATTTAACAATATTAAACATCAAAAAGATGTCAATATTCCAAGATCTTTTAAGTGTATGGTGTTTTAAGGTATTTCCATTTTATGTTTGGATTAAAATTAGGAAGGTATTTTGTGTATCTGAAGGTATTATATTTCGACTATCGAATCTTCCGCCTACCATTTTTGAGGATGTTTAACCGCCTTGTTTTTGGTTGAGTTTTTTATTTCTCTGTGTGTATATGTAACAAAAATAAGATATTTTAAATTTAAGGTGACTGCCTACGTTCGGAGCCAATTTTTATTAAAAAATTGTTTTTTAAGGATTTTTTGGTTTTTTTATGGTAAAATAGAATTTAAAAATAAAAATTTTAAAAAAAGCGTGTCTGTAAATACCATACGTTTTTACAAATTGGTTAATTTGAAGTAATTTTTAATGAAATTTAGCTAAAAAGCCTATCACTCTCCACAAAATTATAATGCTACTATTTTAATTTCCTTCTCACACATGATATGTGTGGCAGTTATCTTCAAAATGACCCACAATCTAAGAGAAATTTAAAATGCAAAAATAATATATATATATATATATATATATATATATATATAATATTAAAAAACTAGTAATTTTTCAATTCAATACTCTTTAACATTAAAAAGCTACTAATTCTTCAATTTAGTATTCAAAATTACATACCCCTTTTTAAACCCTCAAGTTATTTAATTCCCCTTAGGCATTCGTGTTAAATTCCAAATTATATTTCCAAATTCCAGTATTGTCGTCCCATTAAAACTTATATAAATAACCCAGGCGATTTTATTCAAGATGGCTGACTTTTTAACGAAATTTAAGGGTGCGCCGCGTGGCTACCTAAATAGGTCAGATCAGCGCAAAATAATAACTTTTAACCGATCAACTATTAAGTCACACCTCTCTGTCACGTGATGAGGTGAATTGATAAAACTATCTGTTGTCTAAAGTTAGATGCACTCTGTAAAAATCATCTCGCCATGTAATTCCCGGCGAATGAGCCGTTGAACTTAAATAAATCTTTGGTTAAACGAATCGGCTGTGGTTCCTGTGTCTGAGATGGGGGATCTTTGCGGGAGTAAATTTAAATGCTTGTCATGCGGTCGGGCGACGTTCATCCACTCCGCCTGTATTTCTTTCTCTCCACGCCCCGCCGTATTTCATATATACAGTAACCACCGCTTATAGTGATCAGTGGTTATAAGAATCCACCGTTTATAAGAATCAATATCGTAAAAACAAAAACAAATGTATTATTTCCATGTTAAAATTTCCGCTTTAAAGAATCAATCCACCGGTTATAAGAATCAGTTTGCAATCTTCGCCTTCCTTTCATTTTTCCAAAAAATGCCACTTGAACTCTCAAAAGGTACGAAATTCTTTCTTAAGTTTTTGAAAAGAAAGATTGATAAAACTTTTTTCACGGTTTGATTCAGAATCAAACCGTGAAACGTAAGCTATAAAGAGAATCTTCGTCTGAGACTGTAATAAGCATACGTCGTTAGTATTCACTTTAGTTTTCTAACAAATTTCCAGTTAGTGTTACAACTTTTTGATAGCCGAATCCGAAAATGATAAAACAAGGAAAACTCTTAGTTTTTCTGAAAAACAGAACTTGTTAAAAATTAATGGAGCAAATTAGATATGATGCTCTTCCAAAGTGTAGTCAAAGAGAAGCTGCCTCTTGTTGATTTTATAATAATGTGTTGTTACTTATAGGTCTAGAAATTGAGTTATAGCATTTTGTTTAGAAATTGAGTATTTTTAAAATTATAAAAAATAATTTTAATAAATGATAAATAACGTAAATTAAAGAGTATTTAATGGTAAATTATGTATATATGTGCCTGTGTGTTTATATATATGTACAAGTATATATTTCTGTGTGTGTGCCTGTCCAAAGGGAAGTTTCGGTTATAAGAATCAACCGCTTATAAGAATCAAAAACAGTAATAACAACGTGATTCTTATAAGCGGAAATCACTGTATATATATATATATATATATATATATATATATATATATATATATATATATAACATAAAAACCCCTATATTCAATTCAAATTCTAAATTGCCTTGGGCGTTGTCGCGATTGAGCTATTTTCGCTTCTGATTCCAAGAACAAAGCATGGGCAGCGTCCCCTCAAAAATATAATTTCTAGCGCATCTTTACGTAACAATAATACGTCACCTCTGACATCAGAGTCATAGTTTCAGCCAATGGCTACAGACTTGTGATCACATGGCAAGACGCTCAAAAAGTTTATATAAGTTCCAGTATAACTCGGAGAGCAGATTTTTGGCGTGACATTGCTGTCTAATAAACCTCTGTCATCGATGATAAAGAATATATAAATAAAAGTATTTGCAGACGTGAAAAGAGAAATGTATTATTGAGTACGACTACGTTAATTCCCGGTGTGATATGCCGGCTCCGGCTACCATTCCCGCCGGGCCGGTATGTTACAATGAGTCGTGCGGGATAACTTTATTTTTGCGCGGGATTTTTAAATGAAAAAAATATTACTTTAGTGTTTCGTCACGTCGACGCCGGCGAGATGATGCCAACGGATTCCCACGATCGTGGGTACAAGATCAGTCTGCGGCGTCCCTAGTCCAGACTTGTGGGAGCTCTGATCAAACGAATTTCAATTTTTAAGAGTGGAATATTTCAGCTCCTACGGTGACGTTGATTACGAACAATTTCAGTCAAGTCCCATATCATCTCTTCAACATTTATTTTTGGATGGGAGGAGAAATGAACTCTGTTGATCAGTGGTTCCCAAACTGCGAGTACCGTCCGAAGAGAAATATATTGTGTCTGACAACAGTGTGCGTTATCCGAGTAACATGCGACGAGAGGGAGATGCCCCTGCTAATGGTCGACGACCATTTTTTCGAGTCACTCCATACAACCAGCGTGGATAACAAGACTTTTGAAAACATTGGTGCTACGATCGTTAATTTGACAGAAACTTTCCCATTTGAAACTCCTCTGTCTTTCCGAATTGAGAAAACTTTGCCTAAGAGTTATTCCTGCAAATGTTACAAACTTTACTTCGGAAAGGACATTGTTCACCGTACAGGACTTTCTGCAGAGGAGCACACAGCGATAAAGATATTTTAAGAAGAAAAGATAATTTGTATGTGTCGGGGAAATTAAATGGGTAAAATTAATAATAATAAAAATACATATAAGTAATTTGAAAATACTTAAATAACAGAATTTTTGTGAGTACCACTTCAACAGGTAAGCACGTTTTGTAAATTATGTAATTATTAATTTGAGATTGAGAAAATTTTGAATAATTTACTACAAATTTGATCTTCAAAACTCATGACCTTTTTTGTTTCTCTTATTTGATTTTTGTGTTTATATTTGAGTTGATAAAGTGTTTAAATTTGATTTACATTTTGATAGAATTTTAAGTGTATATTGTTCATATTATAAAGGTAAAGTCTTACGTGATTTCTTGAAAATATTTAATGGGAAGGATAATTTTTAGAGATGGTAATACCTAAATGGATTTGTCAGATTTAATAAAATAGAAGATTTGTTATGGAAATATAAGAATTTGAAATAATGAATAATAATAAAATGACACATTTCCATTTGTGAACAGAAAAATTAACAAATTCATGTTTCAGTAGATTCATTTGACTATTGAGCTGAATTCAGTAAAATGAATGTTTTGTTTTTATTATGGATTTCAATAAAGAAAATTTTGAAACTTATATTTGATAAATGATTTAAGTGTGTGTTTTCTGTATAATTTTTATAATATTTCTGTGTTCTTTTTCTAGTACTGAATATTTTAGTATTTTAAGAAAAGTAATAATCTTTGGTTACGTTCAATTGAAATGTTAAAAGAGTGTAGTAACTCTATAAATACTTGTTTTTAGCACCCAGTTCTAAATCGTCACGGAGAAGAAAAATAATAATAAAACAAAGTAAATGATTTCCGCTTTCGGGCGAGTTTTATGTAAACAAAGGAGCGTTTGGACGCCAATTCGACTATAAATTTGATTTGTCAGCGGTAATCTGGTAAACAAATGCGAAAAAGAACCAAACTTATTCCAATTCATTTAACCTAAAATTTTTGCGGTTTTCAAATTGGCTTTCCAAATCTAAACATCCGATGCTTGTGGTTTTGATTTTGGAAAATATCTGCATGGATAACTTAGTAATTATTTCAATCTTCAAGAAAATTTTATAATTTAGGTATATTGTTTTACATATTACATTTGATTTTGAGCCCTCGAGAAGTTTTACGAATTTAAGAAAAGGAGATTTCCGGAGGTTCAGTCGACAGTTAAAGGGCGTTTTGCGATTTTCATAAACGGAACGTCTTTATAACATGACTTAGGGTGCCAAAAAACCACAATTGGAGAATTGAAAAACCATTGTATGTTATATTTGGTTCATCCGCCCCACAAAATTCTCGAAATAGAAATACTGAAGAATAATAAATAAATAGAAAACAGAATATTATAATGAGAGATATGTTTTGAGATATTGAGGACAGATGATGAATATTTAGGAACTATACAGCGAGGATTCATACCAAAATGTTATATAAGAAAAGAAAGAATATTTTAGAGTTATAGAATGGTAATTTTGTGGATAGTATCTTGTATTGAAATTTGAACATTAAAATTAAATTACTAAAAGTAATGGATAAATTTGACATTTAAATATAATAGATTTGTGGTGCTAATATCGATTTCATACTTTTAAAATCCAAGGTATTTTATTATTGTGTGTTTAATAATTTCATATGTTGTGTATTTTTGATTCTATTATGTGTATTCTATTGTGTATTTGATTCTATCTGTGTTTTTTTTTCCAGGATCTCGTAATTACATTTGTATAATTATGTTGTATTCTACAAGAATAGGAGATTAAGGAAGCCAGAGATCCACTTTCATTTTTTTTTGCTGCTTTTCTGTGTTTTTTTTTTCCAGGATCTCGTAATTACATTTGTATAATTATGTTGTAAAGACATAATACTACAAGAATAGGAGATTTTTTTTGTGTGTTTTGTGTTTACATTTAGATAGGGATTTTTTTTCGTTGTTTTGTCAGTTGTCCAAGTGGATCACTACTATATTTTAAAGTGTATTTTTACAATGTGTATTTACAATATATTTTTCAAGAAATTTTTTTTAGTAATTTAAAAATTTTTTAAAGTAGATTTAATTGATTCTCTGCTGAGATTTTGTTGTGTGGGGAGGGCCCGCCCTGCACAGCAATTTTCAGTTGATGATAAATACATTTTTGAATTTAATTTTTTTCGAAGCAACAATATAAGAAGAAATTTACATAATTTACAATTTTCTATAGTTGATCATTATTACTATAATATTTTTTTTCTTTTATTGTGTTCATAAATTAGTAAATCATTAGTGTATTTTTGTGTATTTAATATTGAAATGTGCAATGTCTTGTCATGTGACCATCATACTAAATTAACTTAAAACATATGTTCCCTTGTAAAACTTTTCCAAATTTGTGGTCGACGCCATTTTCCTCACATGGCCGTATGAGTCTGTCCTCCAATGCAGACATTGTTGGTCAGCCTCTTCTCGGACGGAGGGATATTCTATAACATAAAAAACCCCTATATTCAATTCAAATTCTAAATTGCCTTGGGCGTTTGTCGCGATTGAGCTATTATCGCTTCTGATTCAAGAACAAATCATGGGCAGCGTCCCCTCAAAATATAATTTCTAGCGTATCTTTACGTAACAATAATACGTCACCTCTGACATCAGAGTCATAGTTTCAGCCAATGGCTAAGACTTGTGATCACATGGCAAGACGCTCAAAAGTTATATAAGTTCCAGTATAACTCGGGAGAGCAGATTTTTGGCGTGGACATTGCGGTCTAATAAACCTCTTTCATCGATGATAAAGAATATATAATAAAAGTATTTGCAGACGTGAAAAGAGAAATGTATTATTGAGTACGACTACGTTTATTCCCGGTGTGATATGCCGGCTCCGGCTACCATTCCCGCCGGGCCGGTATGTTACATATATATATATATATATATATACACACACATCTATATATATATAATATATATATATATATATATATATACAGGGTGATCGGAAAAAGTCTTGTCAAAATTTAAAGGGGGTTAGAGGTGACGAATATATAAGGATTCGCAGTATAATGCCTGTCCGGAAACGTCACGTGAAAGTGCTAGAGACTAAAGAAAGTGGACAGATAAAAGGAAAGAGACACAAACAAGTGTAACACGCCCTTCATTAAATCAACGTATCACAGAAAATGCTCGAAAGAGCGACCACCAACCATAATATAAGCTTCACATTGCCGCCACCTGGAACGGCGTTACATTACCATAAACACCAGCCATGTTGTGCACATCTCCAGCAGCAACAGCCAATCAGTCGACGAGAACGAGTCGTTTTCATTCTTTTTACAGTCCACAGGGGTATCGTAGATGACGATTTTCAAGTGGCCTCGCAGAAAGAAATTCAAGCAGGAAAGATCTGGTGATCGTGCCGGCAACTCAACAGGCCCACCTCCACCAATTCGCTGAGGTCATAAGTAGCGTCCAGGTAATTCCTGACATCACGGCTAAGGAGTGTCGGTGCTCCACCATGCTGGAGTGCTTTCGCGCAGCAGCGAAGCAGCGAAGGAGTTTCTTCGCTTTCGCGAAACTGTCTGTGCACTCGCTTGAATGTTTGGTATTTCTCTGTTAGGAAATCATTCCCTGTACAACCTTTGCGCAGCTCTCCCATTTCCATTCGCAACTCCATACTTCAGATGGATATCTGCTAGTTCAGCACTCGTAAAGCTGTATGGAATCACAGCGGTGAATGACAGTTTCCCCGCAGTCTTTCGACTGGCCTTCACAGCGCCCTCTACAACCTTCACGTTCTTTCCGAACAAGCATTGTACTGCGAATCCTTTTTTACCATGTTTTTATTAACTCGCTTTCTTGTTTGTGTGTTTGTGTGTTTGCGTGTTTGTCCGGTTACAAATCTTGCAATCGATCTTTTAACTAACTTCCCCACTAGCTAGACATTTGAAACTTTTAGAATAGCTGAGAACACGATGGCATTGCATTATTTTAATACTTTTAGCCATCTTTAAGCAGAATTGAATTCATTTTCAGTTAATTTTGTTTTGTAGATTGGTGCAGCCACTTATCTGCCGGGACGGGAACGAAAAGTTAAACGCAAGTTAACTTCCAATTCCCGAACTAAAACGATTGATTACGCATTTGATCATTTTCTTTCAAAATGATGGGATAGTTCAGGAAAAAAAATTTAAGAAAGTATTTATTAATACATAGAATTGTCCAAGTTTATAAGATTCAACAGAAAATTTAAAAACATGGTATATAAAAAATACTTTTTATCTTGTAATTATTTTTTTGTATTACTTAATCTTCCACCGTTTCTATAGAAGTAAATACTCAATAAGGGTGTGAGTGCTTGTGGTCACAGACTTTGACAAGGTAGGTGCATTAAATGAGCTTCTGATATACGGATATTTGTTTTAGACTCCGCCGGTAAAAGATACGACTTTTACAGCATTGATTATTCAACCTTTTTCAATACCGGTTTATATGTATATACACCTATACGTCGCTTACCGCCCAGATACGTTTCGGAAATAGTTGGCCGTTAATTAAGCGAAAAGCCGTATAACGAAAAAATTATTTCGGTATAAACCCATACAAATTTGATTGAAAGCTGTTCCATTTTTTATAAATGATATAGTTTTTAGTTCATAAAGCATTTGATTATTTTTATTTCCTATAAAAATGCTTACATAAAAATAAAAGTACAAAACGATGTAATAATAAACAGGAATTCAAACAATAACCATATATACAAAAAACAAAGAAATCATATGCACATATGTATACATATAATAGAAAACATAAAACAAAATGTTTACAAACCCTTTTTAAGTGATGATGAACATTAAAATGAAGAATCACTAAGCTATAATATGCTACCATCAAACACTTTCCGCTGTTGCGGCCGTATAACGAAACATTGTGGACCGTCAATCAAAAAAAAAACGCCATAATTATAAAAGGCCGTTATACCGAAATGCCGTATAAAGAGCTGTCGTATAGCGAGGTATAGGTGTATAAACCGGTTAACCCCCAAAGAGTTTATAGCACTGATTCTCAACTGGTTTGCCGCAGCACTTTATATACCGGGGGGTTATAATTAAACTTCCCTATAAACGGTATCCTACAGCACAAACGGGTGAACGGAATGCAACGAAATTTGCATATGGGCTATATACACGAGATGCGCTCACGCAATTTCGAAAAAAAATTTAGTTCCAAAATGTCACCAGAGGGCGCCTTTTCGGGGAAAAACATGAAATTTAACACAATAAACGACAAAGCGGAATACAGAATCAATATTAACATTTATTGACAAGTTTCTGATCACCTTCTCATCGAACCACATTAAATAAAGGTAAGGGAAGAAACAAAAACAGTTCAGTGTGCAGAAACAAGAACAGATTAGGACGAAATTGCACAAGAGGAGCAGTTGTTAATCGTGTCCAGGACGATGTAGGGACAGCTGCTCCACGTCACCACCTTCATTCACCTGGAAAATTTCAAGTCGATGGACAGTGTGTTCAACAGCAGATCATAACTGATCAATTGTGAGGCTTCGCAACTGTTTTTGTTTCTCTCTTACCTTTACTTAATGTGGTTCGATGACAAGGTGATTCAGAATCTAGTCAATAAATGTTAATATTGTTTCTGTATTCCGTTTTGGTCGTTCATTGTGTTAAATTTCATGTTTTTTCCCGAAAAGGCGCCGTCTGGTGGACATTTTTTGGAATCTATTTTTTTTTTCGTGAGCGCATCTCGTGTATAGCCCATATACAAAATTTCGTTGCATTCCGTTCACCGTTTGCCCTGTAGGATGCCGTTTATTGGGGAAGTTTAATTATAACCACCGGTCTATTACTGTGAGATCAGCCAGGGATGTCGTGATATTTTTTTTGGGGGGAGGGATAAACAAAAATACTGGTGGGGCCCACTTAAAATAAATATAATACATCCTATTCTAGTACTTGTTTATTTCCTTTAAAAGGGGAGTGGTCACTTTAAGTAAATTTAAAAGTATCTTTTTAGACCTATGTTCGATTTATATGGACTACTCATGAGTTTTGCTTGATTTCCATGAAATTTTTTAAGTAACTGCCTAACATACTGTTTATTATATATGAATATTTCAAGGTAATTAAAAAATAAAATTATTTTTATGCATAAAAAGTGAATATTTTTTTTTAATCGATTATATTGCAGTCAACTACTGTGCGCATTCTGACAAACAAATTATTAAGGAATAATAATAATTGTTTACTATATGTCATTACAATACTTCAGGCAAGAATATACACCAACATTTTTGGAACTTTAACAATACTTTAATTTTTTTAAAGAATTTTTTAATAAGCTTTTTCTACGTCATTTTGAATTTCCAATTAAAAATAGCACGTACTAAAATGTTTTAATATATTTTAGAATAATGTTGGTGAATATTGTTGCCTGAAGTATTATAATCACATATAGTAAACAATTATTACTGTACCTTAATAATTTATTTGACAGATGCGCACAGCAGTTGACTGCAAAATGCTTGATTTTTAAAAAAATATTATCTTTTTATGCATATATATATACTATATATATATAATAAACAGTATATTGGGCAGTTACTCAAAAAATTTCATGTAATCAAGCAAAAATCATGACTAGTACATACAATCGAACATAGGTCTAAAAAGATCCTTTAAAGGTACTTAAAAAAGTTGACCACTCCCCGTAATAAAAAATAAAATCAGCAATGGGAGTAAGTATTTATTTGAACTAAAATTCAACATGTTCCTGAAATATATTCTACTTTAATTTTATATTTAAAAAATTGAAAATCTAAAATTCTAACAAGGGTGCCTAATCTCATTCCAAAAGGGGCTGCAAAATTAAAAGGTTGGGAATCCCTGGTCTACACTATGGGAAGGAGCGGCAAAACAAGGACAGCTACTTGAGAGAATTCTCAAAGCGCAAGAGTTTAGTATAACCATTCCTTTTAAACAATACAGGGCAGTCTAAATTGCTTTTAGACCACCCAAGAGCAGATCCAGACTAGGGTGCTTGGCCGGATACCAGTGATGAATGGGCGGCCTTTTCCTAAAGCTGTAAAACCTGGTCTTAAAAACGGATTGAACTTCCGATGCAGTCAGACTATAAAAAATTGGCGAATCTTCCAAACAGATCTCATTTGTCAAAATCTCGACCCGATCGTTACCAAAGAAACCATCATGAGAAGAGTAATTACCATTGAAAAGTAATTGATTTACAGTCATAAATGTCAAAAAGGAGAAGAAGATGATCTGTACTAGTTTTATCTCTGATATGCAGCCGGTTCATAAAATGATGAACAGCGTTCTTGCTGTCTGTCAAGATCCTAGCATTTTTAAATAGGAAGAATTTGCCGTATCATACGGCTCTTTGATGGCCAGAAGGAATCTGATTAAAAACTGAGCTCTTATCAGGATTTTCTAAATTCGATCGTGCCATTCGAGGTCTTGATGAAACACCGCTGCTGAGTTTATATAATAAGTTCAGCCAATACAAAGTCGCAGGTGGTATTTGCAATAGTGCCCATTGAAGCCATACTTACAAACACAATAATCAATAATAATTGTTTTACTCAAAAAGAATGTTCATTTCAAATATGTAATAATAACAAACACTAACTTCACAATGCATATGACACAATCTTCGAGTCAAATGATTCTATTTTTCAGTTATCCCAGTGGTCTCAACCTGGGGGTGGGGGGCGTTAGAAGAATTTCAAGGAGGCGTGCGTTTAAAAAAAGTAAAATAAAAAGTAAAACTAACTGTAATTTACTGTTACTCAATTTGCGGTCACAATATGATCGTAACGTATGTCGGCATTACAAACCACGATCACAATAATTGTCGTAATTGTAAAAGCACGATAATTGTCGTACGTCAGGACGTTGAAAGTGATCTGAGGTTGTGCTTTGTCACACGTACAACCTAATGTATTCAAAACTTGTCAAGGACAACAGTGCCAGTCCTCTTATTAATGTTGTGAAACATGACTGGTAATAACATTGCCCATCTCACCTAGATCATTGATTACCTCAAATATATTGACCTGTATTTAATTCTTGATTTCATATGTTCTAATAATATATGTTCGAAATTAAGATATGTGTAGTAATACGAAATTTTGTGTATGAAATTATCTGATTCTAAATTTTCATTAATAACCAGCTTCAGTTTCAAAATTCCGATTGTACCACTTGTATTGACCACATAGGTGGGTGGGGGGGGGAGGCTTGACCTCACATCAGTTTTCAAAGGAGGGGGGCACACAGCCTGAAAGGTTGAGAAACCCCTGCATTATCCGATGGCTACGAGATATAGCTTGTTGATTGGTATGATCGTCTCTTGCCAATTGCGTGTACGGCATATTTTTTAGCGACATCCGGAGAGTTAGGCCTATATTATACGTTTATATGGCATAATGCGGTTTAAATAACTGATAAACACCTTTCATATTCTCAGTAAAACACTAAAAATGCATTCCGCACTAAAACTGTGTACCCCTGTCAGCAATGCACCTAGTTTAAAACCCTACTTATACGTCTCTTCACTAAGCATAGTCGACTAGTATATTGGCAGTAGAATAATTGAAAATATAGGATCTCCTAATTTCAACTGGTGGTTGATGATCATTATTCATCCGCCCATAACACTATATACGGCGCTTTTTTCCGGAAACGTTTACCGGCCCTTTTTTTTAAATCTTAGAGGTTGAAAATTCCCTTTAACACAACACGGAAGGTAAGGTAACTAACAAAGTATTTTTTCCTGCATATCAAGCCCGCATACAGAACTTGGCTTTTATTTCCTCATCAGTGCCTAAGTGCTTACCTATATTCTGAAGTTGAAACAATTATCCTACGTGTACAGCACTGTCACTGAAGATTATCTGTCAGCCCAATAAACAAAAGATGAAACGTAATCCTTTCTTGTGGTAAAAAAATAGCTTGTTGAATAAAGAACCAATGCATGCAAACATAACGATAATGTTACGTTTTTTTAAAACGTTATAACGGGGGAGAGTTAAATTAAAATAATTTATTAAGATTGTTAAGCTTACATACATCTTAGAGGTGTTTAAAAAAAGTTACATGAAACTATTAATTCACTTGCGTCGTGGTTAGTACCTTTTAAAGATGCGGGTTGTGATAAGCAACAACCCATAAAATACAATGTCTGGCTCACTGCTGATACCCCTGCTGTAGAGGGCTGAATCATGAAAATTATTTTAAATTAACTTGAAAATAGTTCACTGAAAAGAAAGCTGAAATAAAAATTACCTAAAGGAACGAAGAAAACTACGAGGCAACTGAACGGACATGGACAACATCATACAAAAAAAATAACATAATTTATTTGAACGTTGTACGGCATTAAGATTACTTGCCTATAGGCAGATTACACACTGAGGATCTACTCTCCTCTAATTCTCATCAACAGCACCTTTCACAATATAATTTAATTTAAACAAAGTTCTCGTAAGTGGCTGGTAACCAAAAATTTTAATTCATTGATACTTAAGTTAAATACAAATTAAAAAGTTTAAGAAAAAACCAAAGTTTAAAGCTGCAGCGAATAAATAAAAAAAGGGGGGACGGTACCGTCTTCAATAGCAGAATTTAAAAGGGAATGGGCCCGCAGGTCTTTCTTCTCTTCCTCAGACTCTAGGGCACGCTCGGGCTAAAATGGATCATCTCCCCACGCTCCATCTTGCATCTCTCGGCTAGTCGAGTTGAAGGCTCCCCACTTTTCCAAGTCCCCGGTCGAGAGGGAGAGCCCGCCGAATAAATCACCCCCCCTCAAAATTTCTCCATTCCATGACCCTCTTACCCCTTTGTATGGCTACTCGTGGGTGAAAATGATGTGCGTCTTCGACTCCTTGATTTTAACAGGGAAATTCGGACCAACAGAATTTGAGGGGCTTGAATTATAATTTGATAGGCCAGTATAGTATTTTATTTTCAACCTTTGATTTGCATCAATCAGGATTTATTTTCTTTTATTTTAACTATGGACTAACTCGGCGTTTTGGGCGATCTCAGGCGTATCCATGCGCGTCTGCAGGTGTTTTTCGTGACGGAGCGCTGAGTTGCGCGTAAACCATTCAATGTCTGTTTTCGAGATGTTTCTTGAATGGAACTTTTGCTAATCCTTTATCCGGTGTAGAGTCAGGGAATGTGCAGAAATGGCGAAGGTCTCGTTACATTGCCTACCAGCCAGCTTACACAAGGGTTTGGGTTTCATTATACAAATTTACTATTAATTGAAAAACAAAAATAAAACACTCTAAAATTAATAATTAACATATTGAATACATACCAGCCACTAAAAAAAACTAATAAAAACAATATACCAGCCAGTTTAACAGTAAAAGAATATAATGCACATAAATGTTACAGTCATATTCGTTATTTAATTATAAATTATTAGTAAATTAAGGAATCAAATATTATTGCTAGCCGTGATCCAATATTTTATATACTCTCATGCTACCCCTCCATTATCAAAAAAATTGCGCAAATTTTTCTAATAATCTTCAGTAATAATCAAGCAATTAAAAATTGATCGCCGCTAGTTGGAACAAGTTGAGTAGAGGCTTACAGAGTTTCAACAATGCAATATATTTAAAACAGACATTACCACGCGCGTTATGTATTAATTATATGCTATCATCTTAATTATTAAGGGTTATTTTACCGACATCACAAAATATCTCCTTCTCCCTGATAAATTTTTTTTTGGAACAAAAAAAAATTTCTTTCGGGCACAGAAACAACTAGAACAATTAAACAAGATAATCGGAGCAGAAAATGACACAGAAAATTACTATATTGAGAAACTTTGACATATAAAACGGACAGACCCGGGTCGAAAAATAATAACACAAAACACACTATATAGTACGTAAAATGTAATGAGCACCGTGAAAACTTATCAACAACTTAACCAAAATTACTAAACCAAGTATGCTCCAGACAACTAGCAAATGTAAGATCGTTGTTCACAGCAACAAACACAAAACTCGCTCAACTCTGAGCCAAACAAAAAATTACCAAAAATAAAGTCGGTAAAACTATGGCATTTCGCAGCACTAAACAGCACGTTTTGTTTAAAATTGCAAAAAATTGCCCCCAAAAAAATGTGTTAACCTTAATTAACAAATAGTAATACATGATACACAAAATGTAAATATTATTTACCAAACAAGAACACATGATGCAATTTTTTTTTTTTTTTTTGTCAAACTTAATAACTAAACATGCATACAAAATGCAAAAGCAAAAAAATTTTTTTAACATTAATTAACAAAAAACATTAAGAATTTATGGTTAACCACAAAACCTCTCATGTTTCGATGGGCGTAAATCGTATCTCTTCGGTTGGTTACAACCATTCCACCTGAAGTAGACACTTGAGTATTTGACATAATCGGGGTGTTGGACTGAGCACTGGAATTTTCTGGTGTCGGAGACGGATTACTCTGAGTATTTAAAAGTGAGGAATTATAAATATTTTAAAATATGTGGGGTCTCCTAAATTTGAAGTTATCATTGACAGGGGAAATTAAGGGTACCATCTCATCCTGAGATTGAGAGGAACTATCCATATTATTATTAAACATATCCGAAGGTAGGGGAAGGGAAAGTTAGTCTATTGTGTAGCTTAGTTAACCTGTCAACGTGATTAGCTGGGTATCGTTAGGGGTGTTTATATGTTGAATTGCAAAGTTTACTGGGCTCTTCTGCTCTTTAACTCTATAGGGGACCTTTATTGAAATTAGTGAATTTTGGACTGACCAGGCTTTACTACAGGAGTATATAGCAGCACCAAGTCACCGACAATACTACCTTTATTAGTAGCTGTTTTATTTCTATTGTCTTCTTTTTTCTCTGCAGCTTTAATTTAAGTTATCTTTTACTATTTTGAACGCGTTTTGTAAATTTAGTTCTAAATCCTCAGAGTAATCTCTATGGTCTGTGTAAGATGGCCTAGAGGAGTTTGTAATTAATCAACAGGGAGAGTTAAATCCCTTCCATACACTAAGTGGGCAGGGGTGTCTTTTAAAGTAGAATGCCACGCTGTTCTATAGGCTAATAATGCAAAATGCAACTGATTATCCCAATACTATCCGCCTCATCTACCAAATGGTTCAAAGCATTTATAATTGTTGAATTTACTCTCTCTACTAGACCATCGGAGCTAGGGTGATAACTGGTAGTGGTATGTTTCACTATGCATAATTTATTATACACCTTCTTAATTCCCTCTGACATAAAAGAACTCCCTCTATCAGTAATGAGGTGTTCAGGAACCCCATGTCTGCAAATGTACTGCTCGAGTACAGAACAAATTGTACCAGTCTTTAAGTCTTTAACAGGGTAAGCTTCAACCCAACGTGTAAAATAGTCATTAATTACTATAATAAATCTGTTTCCTGACTCAGTTAAGGGAAGGGGACCCATTGCCCATTCCTATCCTCTCAAACGGGCGATTAGCAATTTCCATTCTTTGTAAAGGGGCCTTTTGATTTGCCCTGTAACCTCTCTTCTCGCAACACTGAGTACAGGATTTAATATAGTTTAAAACGTGTTTGTACATCCCCCACCAAAAATATTTAGTTTTAATTCTCATTAAAGTTCTCCGAAAACCTGGATGAGCTACAGTGGGTGAATCATGGGCTAGTTTAAGGATTTCAGAAATTAGGGTTTTAGGAATAACAAGTTTTTCAGGATTATGTTGACAATTAGATTTAGGAATACAATAGAGTAGATTATTTTCTTAAAAAAGGTATTATTGTTAATTATGTATTCTGGGGAATTATCAAGGATGTCTAAAATATTTTTACACTTATTATCATTAATTTGCATTGCACTGAGTCTATGGGGTTGAATTGATTCACTCACTGTATCTAACATTATATTCACTGTGTTTATATTTCTGGAAAGTACATCTGCAGGTACATTTTGTTTCCCAGGGGTATGTACAATGTCAAACTCATAGGCTTGTAAGCTAAGAGTCCATCTGGTAATCCTACCATTATCTTTAAGTTTGAGTGCGTAGATAGAGACTTCTGATCACAATATAGGGTAAACTTCCTACCATACAAATACTGCCTAAAATTATTAATTCCCCAAATAACGGCTAGGGTCTCCCTCTCAAAAACGCTATATCTAGTCTCGGCATCTTTTAATCTTCTGCTTGCATAGGCTACCGGATGTAATGACCCTCAGTATCAAACTGGCTCAAAACTGCCCCTATGGCAAAACCTGAAGCATCCGTGTGGAGGATAAAATCTCTGTTAACGTTAGGCAAATTTAGACAGGGGAAAGAAATTAGGGCTTGCTTTAAACTTTGAAAAGCTATATTGGCATCTTCAGTCCATTCAAAAGGGGTTTTATCTTTAGTGAGGTTTGTTAAAGGAATGGCAATAGATGCAAAATCCTTAATAAATTTTCTGTAAAAATTACAAAGGCCTAAAAATGACCTGACATGTTTCTTAGTTTTTGGAATAGGGAATTTTGAAACTGCATCAATATTTCTCGTGTCAGGCAATATTTTACCATTAGTTACTTGAAATCCTAAATAATTAATTTTATCTTTAATGAGCTGGCACTTTGCTGGATTGAGTTTTAAATTATGTTTTCCTAGTCTTGAAAAAACTACATCTAACTTCTGTAAATGTTCATCAAAGGTTTTTGAAGCAATGATTAGGTCATCTATATAAGTATTAATGTTCCAGTCGGTTAAGCCGGCCAGAACTACACCTAATAATCTCTGGAAGGATGAAGCAGCATTACGGAGCCCCTGAGGAAGACGGTTGTACTGGTATAAACCAAAATCCGTACAAAATGCTGTCTTGTGTCTATCCTCTGGATGAAGATTCATTTGCCAATAGCCCGAACATAAATCTAACGAAGAATAATAATTAGCCCTCAAGCGAATCTAACAAATCTGCAATTAGAGGTAAAGGAAAAGGAAGGGGTTGGGTTTTAACATTTAATTTCCTGTAATCACATACTAACCGATACGAATATTTTTCTTTTTAACTAATATTACAGGGGAAGCATACGGTGAATCACTTATAGATATAATACCTGCGTCTAACAAATTGTCTATTTGAGTCTTAAGTTCTTCTTTTAAAGCATGTGGAGTTCTGTAGGGCTTTTGCCTAACTGGAATATTATCTGTGAGGAAAATTCTATGGGAAATTGTGTGACAACCTGTTAAATCCTTTACTGATTCTGCGAAAACATTTGTATGCTTATTAAGTAAGTTTAACAATTTTGATTTTTGTTTTGGGTCTAAATGATCTAAATCAAATTTTCCACCAAATGGTTCAATTTCATCCTCAAAATGTTTATCTTGAATTGTATTTACGCTCGTTTCTTTTAATTTTACTTCTTCTACTGGTTCTATTTTAACTAATTTGGTGTTTTTATTTATGTGAATGGGGTCTTGCGAAAAATTTCCTACCTTTACAAAAATTTCTTTATTACATTTATTCACTGAATTAGAAATTACCCAATTACTTGTTAATGAATGCTTACTTGGTTGTACTAAAATTAGATTTGAATTTGGAAGTGGGACTTTAATTTTAACTTTTATAACTAATTCGGACAAGGGTGGGATTATATGTTTATCGTATAACCTATGGCACTATAATCAGCTTCTATTAACTGGGCTGCATTTATGGCTTTATTATTGTTATTGTTACTCCAAAAAGCGCGAAATTTTGAATTTTGAATAAATTTATCTGTGCAATTAATATTTATGTTATTGTGGTGTAAAAAGTCCAAACCAAGAATAGCATCATAATTTAACATTTCGTTTTGCGAAATAAAAATCAACTGGAATTATGGAATTTTCAAATTTACAACTTACATTCACTTTTTATCAATTAACATAAAGTTATTGGTTATTCCAATAACCTTCAAAGCACAATTTTGTTCGGAATTTATGATTCCTTTTTCTAATTTAGGCAAAACTTTAAAATTTAATATGCTCACAGTCGCTCCTGTATCAATGAGGGTATTCAAAATTACTCCTCCACATGCTACCTGAATAATGGGTAAGTCATTGTTAAAATTAAATATGGAATCTATCCTAACGCACTCAAAAGGGGTGTTCAAAGTCAGTGGTGCTTCTCTGCCTTGCCCCGTAGTTAGTTTAAATTACCCTGATGTTGCTGGTAATTTTGTTGGTATCGTTGTTGGTGTGGGAGTGATCTCTGTTCTCTACACTGGCTGCGAAAATGCCCTACTCTCCCACAATTAAAACACACGATGTTACTACGCCTAAAATTTTGTCTCTGAGAGGTTTGACGTTGATTTAGAGCCATAGTTAATTTTTTGACCTCCTCTGCCAAATCTGCGATTTTTTTGTCGCTTTCTAGCACCGTGTGCTGCAGCAAACTTTTTAATTCCTTTATCTCCTTCCCATCGGCACTAGCGCCCGCATAATTAATTTGTGCCGAATTCTTTTCAAGCGCGGAGCATTCTTCCTCTTTAAGGGCCAGCTGCCAAACTTCCTCAAAAGTTGATGGATTTTGCGCCATCACAAATCTGCGTACGTTTGGCTGAAGGCCTGTCAAGCACTGATGTAGTAGCATCTCTTTCGCGTCTCCTCCTCCTTGGGAAAACATTTGTGAGAGAGTCCTAACAAGCGGGAGAGGTAAGCTCTCGCCGATTCATGCGTACCCTGAGCTGAAGTAGTAAATTGCAACAGGGCATTCGACGTGCTTGTACCGCTAAACCTATCAATTATGGCCTTTTTAAACTCGGAGAGGGATTTTGTTCCTCTCAGCTGGGGTTGTGAGCGCAGAAACTTAGCGGCTTCACCCACAAGTTTAGTTTTTGCTACAAACAATGTCTGTTCTGGGTTCCAGCCCGCATACGAAGCAACCTCCTCAACGCGGTCCAAGAAATCAAAAAATGGACAGGTCGGGATTATCGGCTGTAAACACTGGGATTAAACCTATAAATTCGCCAAAATGCGGCACTGAATTCATAGGTAGCAACGTTACTACATTGCTCAAATTTTCCGTCCCTGACACAGTATTTTGAGTGTTGCCCATTAACCCCTACATTATTTGAAGGAGGGTTTGATTGGGGATCCGAATCAACCATTGTTAACAGAATATACTAACTAAATTTTACACATTATATCATTATACACAACACTAAAAGTTATAAAAGCAATATACCACATGTAATCTAAACATATATAAATATACCATCACAATAATAGAATGTTCATAGAAATATAATTCATCAGTACAAATTAATATCTGTGTCCAAAAAAAAACTATTTTAAAAGCCTCTACTCATACTCAAAACAATTGTCATGTCATTACACCCTATTATTAAAGGAAGTAAAGCAAATTTTTAATGATTCATTGCATCAGCTCAAAAGCACGGCACCATTGTTACGTTTTTTAAAACGTTATAACAGGGAGAGTTAAATTACATAATTAGTAAGATGTTAAGCTTACATACATCTTAGAGGTATTTAAAAAAAAGTTACATGAAACTATTAATTCACTTGCGTCGTGGTTAGTACCTTTTAAGATGCGGGTTGTGATAAGCAATAACCCATTAAACTACAATGTCTGGCTCACTGCTGATGCCCCTGCTGTAGAGGGCCTGAATCATGAAATTATTTTAATTAACTTGAAAATAGTTCACTGAAAAGAAAGCTGAAATAAAAATCACCTAAAAGGAACGAAGAAAACTACGAGGCAACTGAACGACATGACAACATCTATACAAAAAAAATAACATAATTTATTTGAACGTTGTACGGCCATTAAGATTACTCTGCCTATAGGCAGATTACACACTGAGGATCTACTCTCCTCTAATTCTCATCAACAGCACCTTTCACAATATAATTTAATTTAAACAAGTTCGCGTAAGTGGCTCGGTAACCAAAAATTTAATTCATTGATAATTAAGTTAAATGAAATAAAAAAATTAAAAAAAACAAGTTTAAAGCTGCCAGCGAATAATAAAAAAAAGGGGGACGGTACCGTCTTCAATAGCAGAATTTAAAAAGGGGATTCTGGGCCAGCAGGGTCTTCTTCTCTTCCTCAGACATCTAGGGCACGCTCGGGCTAAAATCGAATCATCTCCAGATCCCATCTTGCATCTCTCGGGTATGTCGAGTTGAAAGCTCCCCCGCCCTTTTCCAAGTCCCCGGTCGAGAGGGAGGAGCCGCCGAAAAAAAATCACTCCCCCCTCAAACTTTCTCCTTCCATGACCCTCTTAACCCCTTTGTATGGGCTACTCGTGGGTTAAACTGAGTGCGTCTCACTCCTTGATTTTAACAGGGAATTCGGACCAACAGAATTTGAGGGGCTTGAATTATAATTTGATAGGCAGTATAGTATTTTATTTTCAACCTTTGATCTTGCATCAAATCAGGATTTATTTTCTTTGGGTTGCGGTTCGCACAGTTGTGATACTTCTGAATATGAAAACATATGATACCACAAAATATGAAAAAACCTGAATTATGGGGATGATTTTAGGACAACAGCCTCCCGCCTCATCTGCCTGCGTACTAGCCTATAAGCCCTAGACTTAAGTTATTCTGTCAAAACGAATTCTTCAGTAGGTAGTATCTGATAGATTCTCTTACTTTTAGTGGAGGCCGTCATTTTTCCCTTACACTCGCAGTAAGAAGAACCCAGCGTCTATTTAAAAATCTAAGTCAGATACAGTCAACTCTAGCGCTTCCACTAGCCAAAATATACAACTCTAAGAGATAGATAAAATTAGCCTAAGAATATTTGAAAATACGTAAGAAAAATATAACACATTTTAAAATTAAGCATGGAATCTTTTTACACTTCTTTTGCGAACTGAATATCTTAGGTTTGTAATTATGTTTAAAAAACACTCTCTGTGGTGATAAGAAACTGATGGTCTTGTATAACGGCTCTTAGTGCAAACTCGATCCTTTAAGTTTTAAAAAAAGTTCCCTCTATACGGATTATTTCCGTATTATCTTTGATAGAATTATTCTGAGATCTCAGCAAAATCTGAAGCATTAAAAAAAAATCTATAGGTATAAACATATTTTCTCTATTTAATAACGATGGCACACTCAGCTAGTATTGTGACATCATTAGCTTATAGATAAAATTAGTAATTTCTGAGAATATTTGAAAATACGTAAGAAAAATATATCGCATTTTTAAATTAAACATGGAATCTTTTTACACTTCTTTTACGGACTGAAAATCTTAGGTTTGTACTTTTCTTAAAAAAAACACTAAGGTGATAAGAAACTGGTGGTTATATATGGCTCTTAGCGCGAAATCGATCCTTGAATTAAAAAAAAGTTCCCTCTTTACGGCTTATTTCCGCATTTATCTTTGATAAAATAATTCTGAGATTTCAGCAAAATATGAAGCATTAAAAAACAAAAGAAAATCTTTGGTATAAACATATTTTCTCTATTTAATAACGATGGCACACTTAGCTAGTATTGTGACATCATTACCTTTAACACATTAGTTTAAAAAATAGTGATAAAGATGTTCTGCTTTTCCTTTTTTCTTACTTTAAGACATATTTATCAAAAATAATTATTGTTCTTAAAGTTGGATGGAATTTCTAGATGAAAAAAAATAACCATGAATAGGAAAAGAATTGTGTGTAATCTTGCACCATTTTCGAACGGGATTTTTCCCTTTAAATAATTTTTTGTTTATTCGTATAATTTATGTCTTTTTTAACATTTCCTCTTAAACTTATATAACTACTATAAATGCTAACAACGCTGGCCTTTTTGTTACCACTTGCTTTCAGTAATATACAAGTTGTTTAACAAGTTGCTCCCTGTATAATGGCATAGCATTTTTTCAATATTTCCAGAATTATACACCTGTACTGGGATTCTATGAGATAACTAGCTGAAAACCCGCACTTCGCTACGGAGTTCATTTAAATTAAATACAACGGTCAATGTATTCAATTAATGCCATATATATATATATATATATATATATAATAAATGCGACGATCAATGTATACAATTGATGTAAAAAAAAAAAAAAAAATATATCTATAAAAAAATCGTAAGGGTTATTTTTATAGGCAAAATAATGTAGAAGAAAATATTAAAACTAAATGTAATAGGACATACTAAAGAATAGTACAGTTAATATAGTTAAGTTTGAGGAACATAATATCTTTTATTGTATTTTAAATTTTTTGGATAATGTCCCATCGTCTGCCGCATTAGCAAGAAAAAATATTTTTCCTTTGTCTATTTAGTTGTTATGCACGTGACGATAAATTTATTTAAAGTACCAGAAAAAGAAATCATGTTATCGGCATTTAATAAATTCTAAATCTAAAAATGAATCTTTGAAAATTCACCAAAAATCAGAAAATGGAGGTAAAGATTCGAAAAAGATTTCATTTTAATGGAATTTGTATGATCTTTCTCTTGTTATAAATTTTATAACCCTCAAATTATTATTTTAAATGCAAACTTAAAAAAAGTTACTAAAACAGCTTAAAATTTAATTTTAAAAAACTAAGAAGAACTTTTCAAAAATCTTTCTTCGTGCACCCTACACTCTAGGAAGAATCGCCATGCAAAATTGCAGCCCTTTAGATCCAGCGGTTTGGTCTGTGCGTTGTATGTCAGTCAGTCAGTCATCTACGGAACTGTTTTATATATGAGGCGGTGAAAGGCAAAGTGGTGTAAGTCAGTAAGTCAAGTGGTGTAAGTCAAAGTGTTTAACTGCAAAAACTACAAAATCTTCCACTATAAATTGAACAAATTATAATCATAAGAATTATTACAATATTGCAAATAATAACTATTTACAATTCCACTATAAATCGAACATGGAGATTACATGTTTGCCCCCCCCCAAAAAAAAGAAAAAAAAGTTGAAAATGTGACTTACACCACTTTACCTTTTAACGCCTCATATATAGACAGAAAAATTTAATATATCTGTTTGGAATTAGTAAGTAAAATAAATATAAAGCATCTCATCTTAGATAAATGTTGTAGGATAAAAAAAGAACCAAATTGTGTTATGCTGACTGTAATATGATATACAAACAGTGCACAGGAAGATTTCACTGTATTAATAAATTACTGTTAAATAATCACAAATTTAAGATACTTCTTTTGAACTAAGCCGTAAAATAGATATAGCACCTTTCATATTAGATAAATTGTGTAAAATAATAATTTTAATTGTATTATTTTGACTGTAATATGATACACAAACAGTTCGCAGGCAGTATTTACTATATTGTTAAATTACACTTCCAAATAACGGAAAAATATAAAAATATCTTGGAGCACGCAATACATTCATCTTATGATAGACACATATATCCTGCATATCTCTATCAAAAGACACTAACTCAACCCATCTATATATATAAAACAGTTCCGAAACTGACTGACTCACTGACTGACATACAAGGCACAGACCAAACCGCCTGGACCTAACGGGCTGAAAATTTGCATAGTGATTCTTCTTATGGTGTAAGGGTGCACTAAGAAAGATTTTTGAAAAATTCTACTTACATTTTTTTAAATTAAATTTTTAAGCTGTTTTAGTAACTTTCTTTAAGGTTGCATTTAAAACAGTAATTTGAGGGTTATAAAATTTATATCACGAGAAAGTTCATAGAAATTCCTTTAAAATTAAATATTTTTCAAATCTTTATACCCATTTTCTGATTTTTGGGGAATTTTTAAAGATTCATTTTTAGAATTTGATTTATTAAATGCAGATCACGTGATTTCTTTTTCTGGTACTTTAAATAAATTTATCGTCACGTCATAACAAATAAATAGACAAAAAAAAAGTATTATTTTCTTTCGAATGCAGCAGACGATTGGATATTATCCAAAAAAAAAAAATAAATAATATATATATATATATATTTATTTATTTTTTTATATCAGTTCTATACATTGATCGTCCGCATTTATTATAAATATATATATTTATTTTTTTTTCCATTAATTGTTAGAATTTATATTATTAAATGCCGATCACGTGATTTCTTTTTCTGGTACTTTAAATAATTTATCGTCACGTCCATAGCAATGAAAAATACAAAAATATATTTGTTTTCCTTGCTAATTGCGGCAGACGATTGAACATTATCTAAAAAAAATATTAAAATACAGTAAAAGATATGTTCCTCAAACTGTACTATATTAACTGTACTATATTCTTAAGTATGTCCTATAACATTTAATTTGAATATTCTCTTCTACAATATTTTGTCTATAAAATATCCCTTACGATTTTTTATAGATGTATCTTTTACATCAATTGTATACATTGATCGTCGTATTTATTATATATATATATATATATATATATATATATATATATATATATATATATATATATATATATATATATATATATACACTATATAAATTGGCATTAATTGCATACATTGACTTTGTATTTAATTTGAATGCACTCCGTAGCGAAGTCCGGGTTTTTCTTCAAGTCAAACAGAAACAGAAAGTAGTCCAGATGTTTTTGCTCATTATTTCCGCTTTCTGTCTTTTCCAAATAATTGAAATTCTGGCCAAAAAAAAAAAAAATGTTCCCCCCTTGAAATTATTCTTTGGCATCCGATTCCTCTCTCAGCCATTAGAGCAGATCAAGCCGCGTCTGCCTTAACGACTTCCCTTAATGCGAGCTCCCTAACAGAGGATAACAAAAGAGGACTCTTTAGAATTAAATGAATGTCTAGGGGATCGCAGAAAGTCAGTTTAAAGGGCCGCGTAACTTCTCGTTTTATTGAATTCGGACGGCGGCGCTGAAGCGTGATTTCAGTGAGTCAGCAGGAAGTGACGACCACGAACGAAATTGACTACGGTGAGGAGTTGCGAAATATGCTTCGTTTCTATTTAGGAGTGAGAGTAGTATCGAAGATTGCTGTCATGTTTCACATCGAAATTTCGTTTTTCATATTTTGTTATTCAGGCCACAATAAAGAAGTGGATGTATTTACTAAGTGTCCGTTTCGTTCGTATATGAATTTTAAATTCGTCATCACATCGTCTGACAGCTATACTTCATTTATAAGTACTTCTTTATGAATATAGTTATAATTTTCCCACATTTATCTATCTATCTATCTATCTATCTATCAATATATATATATATATATATATATATATATATATATATATATATATAATATATATATATATATATATATATATATTTCAGTTGGTTCTTTGTTTAACGACGCTCTACTTAACGACGATCTCTATTTAAAGACGATATTTCCCGGTCCCGGTCCCTCCGACGTAAAAAATTTCTATTTTAAGACGATTTTTGTTTCTATTTAACGACGATTTTTTCTTACATGATAAACTTTTTTCCTCAACATTGTTATCTACTGGAGGGTTACTTTCTGTGGGGGAGTTTAGTTTCAAAAACAGACCCGGAATTCCTTTATGTTTGTTGCACTCATAGACTTGTTGCAGTGGAAAAAACCGGGGGAGGGGGGGGGATTACTGTTTCTCGGAAGATCGAACATTCTTCCCTGGTGGATCGAATTTCTTAGTGCGGGTGTGGAATCACTCTATTGTAACTACAATGTTGTCATGTGATTTACGAACTGTCCAAAAGCACCCCTCCTCACTCCTTCTGGGAAGCACGTGTTCATGTTTAGAGAATTCATGGTTGGGTGTAGGAGCTCATTCCAGTACGAATACGAGGAGAGCAAAATGGCATCAAAGCGAAAGCATCTTACGCTACACGAAAAAGTGAAAATTATTGAAAACTGGGAAGAAAGAGTTGGAATAACAAAGTCCAATTCGCAAGACAATTTCAGCTACCCGAGTCTACTCTCAAAGGCATTTTAGCAAAGAGAAAATTCTTGAAGCAGCACAAAAATTTACCACCAAATCCAAAAGGCAGAAAATTCAATGTGGCCGATCAGAAGAGTTTGAGAAGGCAGTCCTGCAATGGTTTCATCAAGCAAGAGCATCTAACATTCCAATTTCCGGAGTGATTTTTAAAGAAAATGCTATTTTTCTGGCAGAAAAGTTTGGAATGCAAAATTTTCAGGCTTCGGCTGGTTGGCTAACAATGTTCAAAAAAGATACGGGCTTGTATTTAAAAAATATCTGGCGAAATTGGCTCCGTAGATGAAAAATAGTGGATGAATGAAAAATAGTGCTGAAGGGGAAATTAGATGGATATGATGAGAAGAACATATTCAATGCAGATAAGACTGGGCCTATTCTACAATATGGTGCCTAATAAAACCTTAACGTATATGGGCGAAAAGTGTTTTGGTGGAAAACACAGTAGGAACGATCGACTGTTTTACTGTGCACTAATTCGGATGGATCTGAGAAATTTCCACCACTAGTTATAGGCAAATCAAAGCAACCAAGGTGTTTAAGAAAGTCACCAGGAAACCTTGTGAGTACCGCAATAACAATACAGCGTGGATGACTCACAAATTTTTATTGACTGGATTAGAAAATTGATGCAAAAATGCATCGAGAAAAGGTGAAAAGTTTCACTTTTAATCGACCGATGCACTGCACATACTCCAAATATCCCTGGACTTACAAATTTGACTATCCATTTCTTACCAGCTAATTGCACTAGCAAGTTGTAGCCATTAGACCTGGGTATCATTCGCAGTGTGAAAGCATACTACAGAAAGTCTTTAATTAGGAAGTTAATAAACAATTCGTCTCAGAGTATAAACATTAGAAAAATTTACAATCTTGGAAGCAATGCACATGATAACATCAGCATGGAAAGAAGTTTCTTCATCCACAATAAAAAACTGCTTTCGCGTTGCTGGAATTCACAAATAACTTGTAGTGGAACTACAAAGTACGGATGTAGAAATCAACGAAGATGACATACCCCTGAAGAATGGAGAAAGTCTTGTTGAAGATGAGGATGTTTCAATTCACGATTTCTACAATTGTGATAAATATGTTTAACAACAGATTTCAGAAATGTAGAACAAATTTATGAAGATATTGTAAACGAAAACAGTGTCAGACGAAGAAGGTGAAGTTGAAGACACGGAAAACGAGACACTGACACCGTCTTACACAGATGCAATTTCTGCTCTAGATGTTCTCCGACGCTATATTACATCGAAAATGGAAGGTGACTCATTTAACATTTTAGAAAATCTGGAAAAGAGAATAACGAAAACAAGGCGAATGAAGCAATCAACACTTTTTGAATTTTTTAAAACGTAATTTATTGTAATGTTTGTACTCTTTTTCTCAATGTAATTTAAAATAACTTTTTGTGAATCAAATAATGATGATAATAAAAATAACATTTTTAAAACACGCCAATATATTAAGAAATATATTGACAGTCCTAACCTGTAAAGTGTGAAGGGAAATGTTATTTTTTCACAAATTCTGTTTAAGGACGATCTCTACTTAAGGACGATTTTTCACGGTCCCTTGAAAGTCGTTAAACAGAGAACCAACTGTATATATATAATAAGAAATAAATGACAGAGAAAACCAGTAATAGCTCTAAAGCTACTTGCAGCCAGGAACAAATAACATGAAAAGAAAAGTATGAAAGAGGTTTTAGACAGCATTTCTTCATCAGCGGTGTCAATGCTGTCTAAAACCAATGGATTGTTTCCGATGAGTATGATCTATACAATAAACACACCCAGACACCGTACAATCCATGAAAAACAGAAGAATTGATTAAAAATTGAAAAATAGTACTTAACCAAAGAACACCAAGCCTGGCGCTAGACAGAGTGGAAGTTCAGAACATGTAACCGCAAGATGACTGACGTCACAAAACTTGGAACCATGCAGATAGTGGATTCTCAGTTACAGAATTACTATGGTTACCGTATTTTAGGACTATTATACCCCTTAATAATTTAGTTTTTAATTATTATTACTAAGTGTTATTTTTATTATTATTTTTATTTTTACTTTTTATTTTTATTTTTACTTTTTATTTTTAGTAGTATTTATCTTATTGTTATGTTTAACTATTAATGCAACAGAATAAACTATTCATTAAAACAAAAACAACCAATTATATTTTTGGATAGACTTTCGGGGAAATTATTCTGTGTTAGCACAGCTTTCAAGTCTAAAATATGCTTAATCCTATTGTCTTTAGAACATAGCATATTTATACGAACTAACTGATTTACAATAATGTATTTAAAACAGATTTATGTAAACAGGTTAGATAATTTTGAAATTTAACAATATTAAAATTATAGTCGAGCTTTTGTCGTATAAGTCAAAAGTAAATTTGCAGTGAGAATTTAATTTAATATTAATATCTAAAAAGTTTACATTAATATTATCATGGCTACTTTTAATTAGTTCTAGATTAGGACGGTAAAAATTTAAGTCTATATGATTATTACTTTATTAATTACTATTATATCATCTATATATCTAAATATATAGTAATTGCACTTTTCTATATTATTTATTTGAAAATAATATAAGTATAAATTAGCTAGCATACTTGAAGCATTACCACCTTGTGGTACACCTTTGGACTGTAAGTATATACTATTATTATGAACTATGTAATTATGTTTAGCTACTAAATGTAGGAGCCTATTGAACGAGTTAGTTCAATTTCGTTGCCTAAGTATTGAATATTATTTTGTACTAACATTATGATTATTCTATTTAAATCAATTATATCGATATTATTAAATAGATCTTTAAAATCACAAGTTACTACATTCTTACAGTTATCTAATGTTTGTAGTTTTCTAATTAGACTAAAGCTATTATCAATTTTACCACAAACACCAGATGTTATATTTTTATAGATTAATTTAAGGTAATTTAATAATATTACACTTGCTGTAGTAGCATAAGTGTTGTGACCACAGGTTACAGCTCTAAAGCAATAGGTGTTTTATGAAATTTAGGAACTAAAGTAATATAAGGAATAGATAATTGTTAGATGATATACCTAGTAGTTTATATTTTGCTATTATTTTCTTAATAATAATGCTAGTAGTTTCTTTTAATGGCTGAAAAAGATCACTATTTCAAGCACTATTTTATTTGTTTTTTTAACTTATGGCAAAATATTTTTACAATAATTGCATAGTTGTTGGCTGCTTTTATCTACATAAGTGATTATAAAGTCTTCTTGTAATTTTGTAATAGCAGCCTTAAAGTATTTATAGGAATTATTAATGTTATTACTTTTATTGGGTAGTTTAGCATGTACTAGTTTTTAGTAAATTAATTTTCCATGGGTTGAAGGCTTCTGTAGGTATAGAGTAATTAATTGCTATTTGTATATAAATTATCTAAATCAGCATTTAAGAAACTTATTATATATATATATATATATATATATATATATATATATATATATATATATATATATATATATATATATATATATATATATATATATATATACCCAAATTGTCTACAAATTGAATCATGTTTTTTTCCCTACTATGTTGTATACGTACAATAAGTTTTCTTATTTGCTTTACTTCCTAGTATTGCAACTGTAATGTCCAGAAGTGTAGGGGAAACCCTTGTACTAGGGCCGGCTATTTTTCAAATGGCAATATCTTTACTTATAACTAACTTACAATAATAAAAATAGTTTGTATACATTACGTGGTTTATAATCTTTAAATAAAATCACATCAAGTGTAGAAAAAAAAACTTATAAATGATATTGAAAATTTTAAAAAAATTACAAATGGCCCTAGGTACAATAACACTATTGTACCTAGGGCCAGTTATTTCCTAACACTAAAATTGTTGCTTACAATAATTATAATTTGTATATAATTGTATGCCTTATTCTTTCATGCACAACTTCTAAATCTTCGTAAAGAAGATATGTAATTGTAGGCAATGTCTTAAAAGGAAATGTTATTATTTCATCACTTTCTAATGTATGTTTTTTTTCCATTGTTTTCTTGATGATCCCAGATAAATTTTCTGTTTCAAAACACAAATTTCGTAACCTTTTTTTTTACAAATTACTTTTTTAATATTTGTGCTTGTTTTCATTTTTCTCGGGGGTATCAGTGAGAATTCTACACTTCTCAAGGTTTTCGTCCACCTCTTTTCTACCAGACGCCTTGGCCCCTAGTACAAGAGCTGTGTTTTTGGCAAAATGCCTTCCGTAGCCAAAGATCTGCAGAAACCAAACTTTGTTTTATATAATTTTTTCCTTCAATGATTACAAAAATTATCTGCTATACATTAAAATATAAGTTTGCACTTAATTTCACAAAATAAGAGTTTCAAAATGAAGTGAAAAATTAGTTTTGATCATCAAATCAAGACTTTCTTTTCTATTTAACTATAGTTTCTTCTTGCTTTCATTTAAAATGGTTGTTATGATTTGAAACAATGTTTGTCACTCACTCCAATGAGTAAAAATGCTGTAAAATAATTAATTATTTAAATAAAGCATAGTGGCCCTAGGTACACGATGGCCTTGGTACAAGGGTTTCCACTATATATCTGCGTATGTTAATAACTTTAATGTACGCAATTTTAAAATGGATTTAGACAGCATGGAGCTACGTAATCAACAGACAGAGCATGACAAACACGTAGATCTTCATTTTTTAATGTGTTTTTGAAGTTGGCTGTATCGAACTAATCACAAGCCAGTCTATATCAATTTTTAATGTACTGGAATACATCGATTCTGAGTGATCAAAGGAACTAAGCAACATTAGAATTATTATAAGTAAATTTTTTATCAAAGTGGAGAGAGACATAAAGAAAAAAGTTTGTGCTTATTTTCGTGCATATTAAACATTGTTTCCCAAACCAAGGGTGTATTTAGTCGCATTTCATTCTGTATAGGTCGATTGGTATATGTCTATGAAGTCTAGGGGTATCAGTCAATCATCACTGAATAATACAGTAATAGTACCTCAGTTACATCAAGATTTATTTGATTAAATTTTTTTATTGCTATAAAAAGAGTAGTATGATGTGTTTGCGAAATGTTTGCAAGAGTTTCGACGGGATATAAAACTGAAAGAAAAGCAAGTAAATAGAAAAAAATTAGTTTATATATAATAAAGAAATTCTACTTCTATTTATTTTCTACGCAATCTTTAACACTTAGATATTTTTGTCTGACCAAACATCTTCCTCAGGCATGCATTCTACCTAACAGTGCATTTCTGCCATGGGTCGAAAATTGCTCCATAGGACCATAGGGACCATAGGAACATGTGATTAACTGTGCTACCTAGGCCATCGCCTTCTAACACAGATATTCATGAGGTTGAAACGTAGAGCGAAAGTTCCACCGAAATGAGAAAAGAATGTTCGTTTTTTAATATCTTCGGAAGCAAAATTTGCAACGCAAAATTGAAGCAGAGTGTTTTATGGTCAGGGCTTGGAGGGTGAAATGAAGAGTTCTCAAGGACGTCTCCAGGATCTTCGTGATTCTTTTCTGGTGGAGGCGGAGTCAGAGCTGTCTGAAAGCTGGTTTTCAGTGGTAGGTAGAGAGAGGAGGAAAGAAAACAGTTGGATAGATAGATAAGGTTCAGAATCCATGAGTTCTAAAACCAGGAAATCGAGGAAATCCAAAGGATTACTCAGAGACAAATACTAAGTTTAGAAGGAATTTTAAGATTGTAAAATAGATTTTATTTTATTTTATACAATTTAATAGTTGTTAGCCTTGGCAAAGCCAAGGATAGTTTTTTTAATCTTTTATACTTTATTTCAATGACGAGGACAAAGAATTTTAAGACGAAAGACTCAGGATGGCACGAGGCTTTTCCTGTTAGTAAAATGGCTGGTTCTGAGTCGAAACTAAATTTTAATTATTCCAGAACATGTATACCACTAAATAGTTCATGCATTTTCGCCGACAAGAAAATATAAGTTTAAATATTGCGTTTTGTAAAAGAGTCAAAACAATAACTTATAAAATGTCAATGATAGATATATGCATTAACTCTGTCTGAAGAAAACCATACCATACATGAATTTGTTGATTATACATCGCTGGAATCAATATCAAAATGTAATTGTTTGATTTTCCCCTTTTCCGCGAGTGTCAATCTCTTAGATACCAAGCAACGCAAAACAATATTTACAGTTGACGGATGAAAATTACTGATATCATTAGCCTACGGTCATTAGGGATCGACATCGATGTCGATGTTCTCAAAACATCGATGTTTTAATAAAATCATCGATTTATTGAAGCCGATTTTATTTAACATCGATGTTTTGTGCTCGATGTTTTATGTTGTCTAGATGTTCTTTTTAATGAAAATGTACATAATAAAAAACATTAACCACGTAGCATAATTTTCCCCACTCAGTAATTGTAAGTCTGTATTCTGAAAAGGACGAATACAAACGGTGGGAACGATTATAGACAAAAGGCAATGTACAACCAATGAATAATAATTATATGCCCCAACAGCCCCAATAATTGTATTTACAGTAAAGAAAAATGAACTTGTTGATGTTCCACCATACGTGGTTTTGCATCAGTACTTCAAATTGGTGGTAAATATATGTAATTTTCTTTTCTATTATTTAATCTGAAATAAAAGATTTGTTAATAAATTGGCATAATTTTCTTTCCTCAATTTTCTGGTAAAAGTAATAAATGCGTAATGGAAATTCTGCGCTATGCGCTGACTCTAGCAAACCAAATTTTTGTCATTTTGTCGTCGTCGATCTGAGAAAAAAATTACCCCCCTCCCCCCCCTCCCCCAATCCTCCATGACAAATCGAAGATACATTAATCTCAGACGTTACTAACCAGTTTTAAAAAACGAAAGTTCATAAACATCGGACGGTTTTTTTTTTGGGGGGGTGCTTATTAGCATCGATGTTTTAATATTGAATATCGATGTTTTCAAAACACCGATGTTTTGTTGTCGATGTCGCATCCTACCAGTCATGGGGGATGCCGAAATTTACGTTCAACCGACGTTCTTTCGAGGGGCCACTGGTGTCTTTAAAGCATCAACGGCTAACTTTCTTTCCCCGTCGAATGAATCTTCGATTAGAAGTATCTTAGAAGAATACGTTAGTTTACCAACCAAGCTTCTAGGAATTATTGCCTCTGTGAATGCCTATCGTTCTAAATACTATTGCCTCCATTATATAATTCATTAAAATTTTTTTAAAAATTTTGTTAGACAAAATATTAACGTTCCCGTAGGATATAATATTTACAAATATTTCCATTTTCTGGAATTATTTTGATTTTCCATTGCATTAAACAGTTCCCTTACGATAAGCTTATACAAGCTATACAAGATATAAATTCTCTGCGTGAATTTGTACACAAGAGTAGGAGATATAAAAAGAGTAGAATAATTACACGATAAAAAGAACTTTTTATATACCATGTTTTTAAATTTTCTGTTGAATCATATAAACTGACAATTTATGTATTAATAAATACTTTTTTTTTAAAATTTTTTGATGAATTATCCCCATCCACTTGAAAGAAAATGAAGTTACTTGGAAGTTAACTCGCGTTTGAATTTTTGTTCCTGTTCCGGTCGATAGATGGCTGCACCAGTCTACAAAACAAAATTAACTGACAATGAATTCAATGCTGCTTAAAGATTGCTAAAAGTATCAAAAGAATGCATTGTCATCGTGTTCTGAGCTATTCTAAAGTTTCAAATGTCTAGCTAGTCGGGAAGTTAGTTAAAAAATCGATTGCAAGATTTGAACGGGCAAACACACAAACATACAAACACACAAGAAAGCGATTTAATAAAAATCTATCTAAAAATGCCACAGCTTCGAGCCAAAAACAACTAATGAATTAGGGAGTCAACACGGTATATTTTACTCTAGCAGAAAAGGCTCATGAATGAATTTTCAGTTAAAAAAATTAGTTTCGAAATTTCTGTAAACTTATCTCTAACGTTTCAAATCTACGTTATTAATGAAGATCATACGTGGAGACTGGAGATGAAATATACAGATATTTGCTTTCAATCTTGCAGGATAAGAGATCATGCGAAAAAGAGAATATAATCAGCAATTAACGGGGTTAAATTAATCCCACATATGCAAGATAACTGCTATTCATTTATTTTTAATTTTTTTCGGCAATAATCTATATATATAAAACAGTTCCGTAACTGACTGACTGACTCTCTGACATACAACGCACAGACCAAACCACTGGCGATTCTTCTTATAGTGTAGGGGTGCACTAACAAAATTTTTAAAAAATTCTTCTTAGATTTGTTTAAATTAAAGTTTTAAGCTGATTTTGTAATTTTTTTTAAGTTTGCATTTAAAATAATAATTTGAGGGTTATAAAATTTTATCACGAGAAAGATCCTAAAATTCCTTTTAAAATGAAATCTTTTTCAAATCTTTACCTCAATTTTCTGATTTTTGGTGAATTTTTAAAGATTAATTTTTAGAATTTAATTTATTAAATGCCGATCGCGTGATTTCTTTTTCTGGTACTTCAAATAAATTTATCGTCCCGTGCATAACAACTAAATAGACAAAAAAAGTATTCTTTTTCTTCTAATGCAGCAGACGATTGGATATATCCAAAAAAATGTCCCTTACGATTTTTTTTATAAATAAATAAATAAATAAATTAATAAATAAATAAATTAATTAATAATAAATAAATATATATATATATATATATATATCTAATATATATATATATCTATATAATTACTTTTTTTATATCAGTTCTATACATTGATCGTCGCATTTATTATAACTATATATATTTATTTTTTTTTGCATTAACTGCATACATTGACCATTGTATTTAATTTGAATGTACTCCGTAGCGACTCGCGGGTTTTCAGCTAGTACTTAAGCTAGTATAAACATCTTTCAAAGGAGGTAGACATAAGTTACTTAAATCCCTAATCTCATTATACCGAAAAATATTCAAATATTCGTAACACATAAAATACCTTAGTTGCTATTCAAGAGAAAAAAAGGAATTATTTCCCTAGAAAGTAAACGTGAAAGTAGAGTAAATCCCTTCATGGTACTGATTATTCATATAACTTTGAAAATATTGAATTTTACCGTTATTGATCCAAATATCCGTATCTATATCGTCTGCAGAGACTTTTCTGAGTTTCTTAAGAAACGGGCTAATTTCGACAGATTTCAGGAGCTTTAGCTAGATTTAAAAGAAATGCAACTTAACTATCAATTTCGGGAAAATTACATATTTATATGACAAACATATTTTATGATATAAACTTACTAGTTAATGCAAATGAAGCATTCCTTTTCTGTTTACCTGACTTTAAAAATCCAAAAATAGTTGAGTTGTCATGCAAGATGCTGTTAATCATTCAAATCATATCCTGTACAACACCTGCATAAGCTTCTGTAAATGAAGTTATTGTTACCAACGTTATAATTAATTTAGTAGTTCTGGAAAAGAAATACAGCTTTATTAGTGTCATTTTCTCTGGAAAAGAGAGTCAAGCGAGGACAGTAATTCCTAATCCTGCGTCAAGCTTTATTCAAAGTTTTCTGGAACTTCGAAGAAGCCTAATTTATCGCATTATAGATACGCGAAACATAATTTTTCAGATGACGGAGAGAGCAAAAGAAATGACGCATGAAAGACATCTGTGCTAAAGAAAAACGACGGGAAAACGATCATATTAATTGACCACAACTAAAAATTTCTAAATGCGATTAGGGAAGCCATCCGTTGCCAATTGCCCTAATGAAATTTACTAAGGTTGTGTCGTTGAGAGATGTTAATAAATATAACCACGATATTTTTAAAAAAAAACTAGTTGATACCCGTCAAAACATGACTGCTAGATAGTAAATAAATGTACTAATACACAAATTATACTCAACACAACATTGCAAAGTGTTGGAAAACCTAATAATTCGCAGAAACAAATTAATATGTTTAAGCGGCCTCGTGCTTAGTGAGTATCTAAGCCAAATTTAAAAATATCCACCGAGCATGCGCAGAAGTAATTTTTTAAAAATTGTAAATTATCGCTAATTAAACAGCGAGAAATAAACAGTTTCCATCAGGTTTAGTCTTTTATTTCACAAACATAATTATCATAAAAATAAAAATGGCAGAGAATATCTTTAGAGACAGCTCGGAATAAACGTGTTTTATCATTAAAACATGTCACTGAGCATGCGCAAAAACAGTGAGTTTCTAAAGACAGATTTGAGCATGCGCAGAAATCAATTTTTTAATTGTAAATTATCACTGAATAATAGAAATTTCGGTTCCAAAACCAAATTTGACAATCTACATATTACAATCTTTCGTTTAAGGCCAAAATGAAGTAGACTGATGCAGTAGTTTTCTCTCACAGACTGCCCAAAAGTCGGCTTAGCAACTTAAATATATAGATGAGTGGTTGAAAATATGATTTGTCTTATTTTGTGCACGTTTATTTCTGTGAATTATACTTCAGTACCTATGCCTTCCTAAATGCGGCTCAATGGCATTACTACTGGTAACAAGGTCAAGGTGGTATAAGAACTCCCCATCCACTTCAAATCAAAAGCCTGATTCGCGTTGAAGTCGATGGTTTTGAGCTTTGCTTGCTAAGTCCTTACGACTCAACCAGAGAGCTAAGTGTCGTTTTCTAAACAACTAAAACAATGGACTGAAAACAATATTCAGCAGAAAACCTTATCTTAAGGTATCTCGCCACGTTCGGTGCACTTTTTTTAAAATTCACTTCATAAAAAAATGTTTAATTAAGTTTTCGGATACTTTTGCAATCCAAATTTAGATTTACCTATTCATATTTCAAGTAAACATACATAATTTTATAAAAATCAATAAAATATATAACATTTTGAAAAAAAATTTCAAAAATTATAAAAAATTAAAATAAATATATTTAAAATTTTATTGCTAATATATTTAACATGGTATTTCTAGTTCATGAATTACAATTTAAGGCATATCTGCATCAATAAAATTTTAGAAGCAATCGAAGAATAATATATGCCATTTTTCAAAAAATGTTTATGTAAATATTCAAATATTCAGCCATAATTCTGAATGTGTTTAACTTTTCTTTTGCTCATAGTTCATGCACTAAAAATAGTATAGAAACAAAGCACAAAAAAAAATGAAAGGGATATATCAATAATATTTTGAGTTATGGACTTTCAAAAAAGCAACTTATGTAAAAAAAACACATTTTTAGAAAAAAGCATTTTAAAATGCCCACTTCCGGATTTTCTGCATTTAAAGACTTTTATAAAATCCTTCATAACTCCCCTTCTAATATCGTAAAAGTAAAACAAAAACTGTTTTGTAAAGCTAAAAGTATGTTCTATCCAATAAAATAAAATAAAAAATTCAGGAATTTTGAGCGAAATTGGCCATTTTAACGGAATGAGATACCTTAAACGTTGCTAGGGCGAGAAAAAAGCTGGAAAAAGATTTAACATGAAAGCCAGTTTGTTCAGGGAAAATGGTCAAAAACACAGTGTCGGTTGACTGGTTGGGGCTCCGAACTCAGATCTGTTTGTTAGAATCCGATATTCCGAATTGGCTTTAAATTGTAGGTCCTCATCTGTTTAGCTCTTGCGGGAAAAGATGACAGCATTAACCGACCAAACACTACAAATCACATAAAATATATTACTCACTTTTTAAGCATTGGTGTTGGATCTAAACTAGCAATAAGACCATTTTTCATAGGTAAAGTGAAAAAAAAAACATGAAATTTTGAAGATATAAATTTGAAGTACCTAAGGGGACACATACCTTTTAAAGGCACCATAAAAAAATTTAATTAAGGTAAAATTAATCGGTACTACCGTATTATAGATGAAACTTGGCGGCTGTTTGCACTTGGCGTAAATATTAGATCGTCAATGACTAATTTCTCGCTGGAAACCTATTTTCTAACAGAAGTGCCAAGAACGTTTAGAGAAACAGCATGTTAAAAAATGTACAAAAGTGTGGAAAACGCATGGAAGGATAAAATATTTTTAAAAATTGGCAGATGAAGAATATTTGATTATGAATAATTTTAGATCTAATTAAAAATTGCGTATTTATGACAAAGCACATACTCAAAAAATAATCAATGAGTATTTTAAAAGAAACACTAATCTTTGGAACCATAAGTTTTAGGATGCTGAAATTTTGCATGGTGGTTGCTCTTAAACCCTAGGTGCCGTTAAGATATCTTTTTTAAAAATTCGAATTTTAAGGGTCTTAATAGGAGCCTAATTCTCTCCTCCACCCACTCCAAAAAATACACTATATGTTTAGAATCATGAGGCCTAGGAAGCTGAAATTTTGAATAGTGGTTCTTCTTAAGCCCTGGATGCACACGAAGAAATTTTTCATTACAAATTTTAAGGGTTTAAAGGGGATTAATAAATTACGCCCTCCGAAAAAATACTATATTTCTAGAACCATAAGGCCAAGAAAGCTGAAATTTTAAGTGGTGGTTCCTCTTAAAGCCCAAGTGCACACAGAGTAATTTTTTCTTATTACAAATTTTAAGGGGGATTAAAAATGGCTTAATCCCCTCCCCCTGAAAAATAAACTGCATTTCTAGAACTATAAGTCCTAGGAAGCTAAAATGGTGATTGGGGATTCTTCTTAAGAACTAGGTTCTTACTAAGAAATCGTTTTTTAAAATACAAATTTTAATGGGTTCAAAAGGGGATTAATCCCCCCTCCGAAAAAAGTACTATATTTTTCAAACTATAAGGTCTAGGAAAATGAAATTTTGAATGGTAGTTCCTTTGAAGCCCTAAATGAAAAAAATAAATCTTTTTTAAAAATACAAATTGTAAGGGGTTTAATTCCCCACCCAGTCCTCAAAAATAAAAGCCACTGCATTTCTAGAACCATAAGATGTGATAGCTTAAATTTTGAATAGTGGTTTTTCTTTAGCTCTTGGTGCTGAGGAAGACATTTAAAAAAATACAGATTATAAGGGGGTTTGACCCATCTTCTCCCCCAAAAAAAACTATCCCTGGAACCATACTTTCTAGAAAGTTAAAATTTTGTATGGAATTGCTCTTCGGCGTTAGATCAGTGGTACGCGAACATTTTTCCACCGCAACCCACAATCTTTAAATGAAAAGTCACTCGACCCCTTATGAACATGTTTTGACCATAGCAAAATTTTTTAAAAATTGGGAAAATATTCACAAAAGATACAGCAAAAAAAAGGACAAAATTTTGGCAAACTATAAAATCAATGAACCGTGGAGATGGGTTTATATTAACTTTGTATAATAAAATAAATGCCTACACTTGCTTCTGTCAATTCTCATGTGACGAAAACTTCATAATGAAATACTAATATGTATTTGTATTTCATTGAGGTAAAAATTAACAAGAATTTGAATTTAAAAACAGGAACATGTTTTCAAAATGAGAAGCTCTATATTAAAACATCGAAAATTAAAAACTTCAAATACTTATATAAAATTAAAATAGCCAAAAAATGAATAAGAAGGGTGAGCCTAGACCTTGAATAATGTTTATTTTTATAACAACTCTTTTTGAAAACCCATTCTCATGCAGATAGGTAGAAGAAATGTCAATATATCTTGCGAGACTGTTTGACACCTTATAGAGTTTCTATGCTCACTTCTACCCAGACCTGGGTGTATATAATTTGAAGTGGCTCTCTATTTGAATTTGAAACACACCAGTTTATACATGAAACAATGTTTATTGAATTCGTTGCACATATAATTGGCTTTTACAGCAATAAGCATGCGTACTACTTGTACGGAATGTATAAACACAGCTTTCAAGAACAATATAGTTTTATACTCACGAACAGTAAGTCAAACCAGCAGTACTGCCATGTAAACTTCTGGCCCGCTAAGCACTAGCGCAGGATAACACCTTTTCAACCTTAACAACCTCTCTTTTTTTTAATGACGCTGCGTGGTATTTATACTAAGCGCGTATGCCGAAATTAGCATATCTAAAGCAGCTTCTTTAATTCACTCAAAAGTTCGATTCTTGTGAATCGAATCTTGTGTATACCTTACACTGGCCTCCCTCGAAAAAAAAAATTAGGTAACTGAGGTCTGAACGGCTTTAGTTAACTAATTGAAAACGCGTGCTGGTCTGACTTTTTACATAATGGGTGGCAAAGCCAAAAAACCTTCCACACGTTGTGTGGGGGAAAAACGCCACTACCATTTTACAAAACTAACCCCGGTGGGTCCAGGTGACACCATCAAACAGTGGATTTGCAGAGTTGCGGATACTGGGCTGGCCAACTGCGCCCTAAAAAACTTATTTTAGTTAAAATTGTCAACACAATTGCACAGCATGACATTTCTTGACTGTTTGTATCTGGTCTCCCCCAATTTATAATGCACATGTGTCATGATTTGTGAAGTTAATACATTAGTGGTTAATTGGTATATTGTGCAGTATGTATTTTTTTCCTAGTCACTACATGTCCCCTTCAAAAATTTATAAAACAACAGTATGCCGTATTTTTTTTTCAGTGCCTCACCACTTCCCCTCAAAATGTTTACAGTATATACACTGGGGAAACTGCAAACCAATTTGGTTCGGTTTTATTAAAGGGTGGGAGTTAGAATAAGAGAATTGATACAAGACTTGTTCCTCATGAATGCAGCAACTTCCTTGCACCAGTCTGTCCAATCCGTGGAACCTCTCTTGATGGTCGCAGTCCAAGTAAAGGGGTTCGTTGACCGTGTGGGCATCCTTCGTGCAGCAGTTCGTTGGTCCTGAGGCGCTGGTCCGGCTTGACGATGGACAGGAAGTCTCTTGGGAGGAGGCCAACCTTGCTGGGCGGCAGAAATCTTCCGTTTCCTGTACTTATGCAAAGGAACTTTAAAATTGTCATTCTTCCTTTTGATAACCTTGTGTACCTTATCAGCAACGCATTCATCCTTTGATGGAGTTTTTGTAGTGTACACTTTACCTTTCTTCGTACTTTTGCTTGTATCGGTATTAAATTTTAATGCAGATTCTATTTTGTCAAATTTATACGCCGCACCAACGTGTTTAGTTACTGGCTTTATCTCTCTACTTGTGTCATGTTTTTCAACAAACTGACTCTGTTTTTGGTATTGGTGCTTATGCGACTTCTTGTTTACCGCCTTAATTACTTCAGTATTAGCAGTTTTAATGCTGGAACCTGAAGGCGCTTTTTCACGTTTTTATCCCCCTTAACTTTAGTTTTATCCTCTTTTGACGAAAAAGTCTCTTTGAAACTTGCGATATCAGAATCGTTATCATTTAAATTCTTTAACACTGCTTCAGTTTTAGGAAGATTAAGCTTTTCGTACTGGTGCGTTTTAATGCAACCTGCGTCTATAACTTCCGAAGGATCAGCTAAACTACTTACAGTATAACTCTGTGTCAACTTTTCATCCTGACTCTCAGTATGGTTTCATGTACTTTATTTAAAACCATATTATCAACCTGGCCTACAGCATCCTCATTCGGATGGAAACTTGAAATAATATCATCATTACCTAGCGAGTTCCTACTATCGTTTAAAGAATTTTTATTATCGTCAACTAATAAGCATTCACTAACTTCCGTAACGCATACTTCGTCATCTACTAAATTTCCTTCATTAACAGATGTGTGAATATCATCTAAAATATCAGGTATAGCATCAATAATATCAGGTATAGCATTAATAGAAGTGTCAGATGATTTATTTTCTAAACCACTAGCATTAGTATCGGCACTATTTTCAGAAATTTGTACTGGAATTACCTCATCATTCCAGCTAGACTCACTTTCTTTATAAGCCACAAAAATACCCTGACTTTCACTATTCTCAAAATAATGATTACTGCTCGGACAAAATAATACATTTGACCAAACAGTTTCAACAGGTTGAACCATATCATGTGAATCAACTTGCCAGTGCAAGTAATGTGCTTGCATATTATTTTCTTTAAGTGCACTAATTTCATTATAACGCCGTGCGCTTCTATTATTTTGCCTGCGGTACTGCTTACGCTGCTGGTTTGAAACTCGCAAAAAATTTTGGAGCGGTTGTATAAAACTTCTCGTACCTGAATGACGGTACGGGGTAGCGAAGAAATGTCTATTGTCATATTTAGCTAAAGCTTGAAGGAGGGTAACCTTGCTTGTAATTGTTTGATTATCTAAAAAATCTTGAACACTTGGCTTCAAACGTTGGATAACTATTTTTAAGATTATCGCTTCCGTCACCCCTTCTAAATATTCCTCACATTTGGAAATCTTTTCCGTAGCAAAATCTAACGCAGACTGACCTTCACGTTGCCTTAGCGAATAAATTTCCGCTTCAATTTCACTTTGATTAAAGGTCTTTGGAAAAACGCTAAGAAACTGTTGCTTGAATGACAAATAGGCAAAAATCAGATTACTGCTTTGCATACACGTGTACCACTGATATGCACTACCTCTTAAAGCGGCTAGAGCAATTTTAAGTTTATCCCCCTCTGGGGTGCATTGTTGCTGAAAGTAATGCTCTCAAATTTCTTTAGGAATTGGCTTGAGGGGCCGCCATTGAAGGTGGTTTCGAATGGCGCAAAATGCTGAACCATAATTACCCGAGGAAAATTTCCAGCAGGATTTTGTTCTACAACACTCATTTTTAAATAGTATATAAGTACTTGCAACAATTTTATCAATATAAGTACACAGTACACAGTTTTTAATTTCAATTATGTTGTTCGTTACAAATTTAACGCTAACTACCAGGGTATATATAATTTCGGGCGCCAGTATAGAGTTTCTATGCTCACTTCTACCCAGACCTGGGTGTATATAATTTGAAGTGGCTCTCTATTTGAATTTGAAACACACCAGTTTATACATGAAACAATGTTTATTGAATTCGTTGCACATATAATTGGCTTTTACAGCAATAAGCATGCGTACTACTTGTACGGAATGTATAAACACAGCTTTCAAGAACAATATAGTTTTATACTCACGAACAGTAAGTCAAACCAGCAGTACTGCCATGTAAACTTCTGGCCCGCTAAGCACTAGCGCAGGATAACACCTTTTCAACCTTAACAACCTCCCCTTTTTTTTAATGACGCTGCGTGGTATTTATACTAAGCGCGTATGCCGAAATTAGCATATCTAAAGCAGCTTCTTTAATTCACTCAAAAGTTCGATTCTTGTGAATCGAATCTTGTGTATACCTTACAACCTTATATAAGAATGCCATATAATATTATTTTAACATATAATAAGTTTAAAGAAAAATATTAAAAATACGTAATTATAGAAAATTTAAAGTATATTTTTAGCTAATTATTTGAGTGATATAAATTTACTTTAAACTATCCGTGACCTCTTTCATTTATTTCGCAATTCACAGTTTGTGCACCTAAATGCTCACTCAGAAACCTTTCTTTAGAAATTCAATTTTTAGAGGGTAAAAATAAAGACTTAATCCCTCAAAATAAAACACTGACTGACAGATTTCCGTATCTCTGGAACCATACTTTCTAGTCAAAATTTTGTATAGTATTGCTCTAGGCCCTAGATGCACACTAAGAAATCTTTTTCAAAAAATTCAATCCTTAAGAGGGTAAAAATGAGACTTAATCCCCCCCCACAAAAAAAAATAGTGAGTGAATGATCACTTTATCTCTATAACCACAAACCCTAGGTAGCTGAAATTTTGCACGGTGGTTCCTATAAGACCCTAAGTTTACTTACAAATCTCTCTAAGAACACAAAATTTAAGGGGTTTAAAGCCCTCCAAAAACACTAACTGACTGATCACTTTATTTTTATAACCAGAAGGCCTAAGGAAGCTGAAATTTTGCTTTGTGGTTCCGCTAATGCCCCAGGTTCTCAGAAGGATTTTTAAAAAATAAATTCAACCTCTATGGGTGTTAAAATATGGGCTTAAATCTCATAACTTTTTTTTAAAATATAAAACCAGTATTTAATGTCGAATGACTGTCGTTCAATTATAGGGTGAACTTTTCTGAGGAACGAATGCACTTACTGCCAGGCCCAGATTTCCGCATGGGCAAGTGGGGCACTTGCCCAGGGCCCCCAAAATTATGGGATCCACCTAATTTAATATTAAAATGTACATATTTTTGAAAATGTGGTTTTTGGTTTATACAGTAAATGGGGGGCAGTGGGAGATACAGAAAAAAATCCTGGGTGGGGCACAGTACATCCACTATAGTAAAAGCATACTTACATCTATAGGCGTTTCTGGTTTATTTATTTCATTTTTTTTTGGGGGGGGGTGTAATAACTTCAGACTGATCTATTTTGCATTTCAAAACAAAATTTCCTGTATTTATTTATTAACACTAAAAAGTAAATTAATAAATTAACTCTTATTATTATTATTATTGTAATTATTTTTCAAATTTTTGAATTGTTGGTCGAAATTTTTTGAATTTCCAGTCCCAACTTATGGGAAACCTGGGTGAGTGTCCCACATGTTCATGTGGAAACCTGGTCCGGGAGGGGGGAGGCCTGTACTCCCCTCTTGATCTGTACTTGGAGGGGGCCCCCAAAGTCTGCTTTGCCCAGGGCCCCATTGGGTCAAAGTCGGGCTCTGTTTACTGCTAAAGTTAATTTAAATTAACCAAATTAGATAATGAATTAGATAATGAATTAGATAATGAATAACCAAATTAGATAATGAATGGGTATACAACTACTTTTTCATAATCGAAAAAATAAATAAATAAAATGCTCAAAACGAAACTTCCAACAAATAGTCCCGACAGAAACAAGAGCGAGACGCATAATTGACGCTTTATTGCCGTTTTCTAGCCAAGCGGCAAAGTTTCAGCTATAATACGTAAGTACCAATTTATCAAAATTATTTTCGAAAAAAAAAAAAAAAAAATTAAACTTTTTTTTCTATGAAGAACTAAGAATTTAAATTTCGAAGTAGTTCATTTTAACATAATTTTAAAACCAAAAATAATATTTATATTCAATAATATACGGACGCAAGTTTGCGCACATTGCCATAACAATGAAAAAACCAATGTTTGAAATTTTAATAAATTAAAATATTTATCTTCAAAGTAAAAAAAAAATTGAGATCCATATTAATAAAGAAGAAAAAATTGTTTAACTCACAGTAAAATTTTCATATTCCTGAATAAATTATTTTTGTGACTACATATGATTGAAAATAGGGATATACCGGGTGTTGATAAAGAAACTTTGCCGATATATGGACCTCTAGCAGCCGTTCCGTTCAACCTATCGAGATGAGATTTCAGATATAGTTATTCAGAGGTATGTGCTCCGGATTCTGAGAACGACAACGCAGTGACGCTCACGGTTACGGTTATAGGTATAGAAACTCGAAATTTTCAAATGGCAACGCTCACTTTTTCCCATCGCAAAATGCTCAGCGCATGCGAAAACCCTAAAGAGCGTTGGAACGGTACGTGTATCACAAAAAACGGACGCGTTATCCACGCACAAAAACAGCTCTGCGAATGGCCAACAAAGACACAATCGGGGAGCACGGAGGAAATTTGCATATGACAAAGGCTAGAAACTAATCACAGAACGCCGTTCGCCAGATATTCAGCGTAGAAAACCGATAAAAAGCTCTCTGATCGTGTTTTTGTTAGCCATTCGCAGAGCTGTTTTTCTGTGCGTGCATAACGCGTCCGTTTTTTGTGATACACGTACTTTTAGGGTTTTACTTTTAGGGGAACACTTTTTAGGGTTTTCGCACGCGGTGAACATTTTGCGACGGGAAAAAGTGGGCGTTGCCTTTTGAAAATTTCGAATTTCTATACCTATAACCGTAACCGTGAGCGTCACTGTGTTGCTGTTCTCAGAATCCCGAGCTCATACATCTGAATAACTATATCTGAAATCTCATCTCGATAGGTTGAACGGAACGGCCACTAGTGGTCCATATATCGTTTTTGTAGGCCGTTCGCAGAGCTGTTTTTTGTGCGTGCATAACACGTCCGTTTTTTTTGTGATGCACGTACCGTTCCAACGCTCTGTAGGGTTTTCGCAAGCGCTGAGCATTTTGCGATGGGAAAAAATGGGTGTTGCTATTTTAAAATTTCGAGTTTCTGTACCTATAACCGTAACCTTGAGAGCCATTTGGTTGCTGTTCACAGAATCCCGAGCTCATACCTCTTAATAACTATATATGAAATCTCATCTTGATCGGTTGAACAGAACAGCCGCTAGAGGTCCGTATATCGGCAGAGTTACTTTATGAACACCCTGTATTTGTCGAGTCTCTTGGACTTTCAAAGGTACGTGTCCCCAAGAAAAATTCCCTCATTATTTTTTATTAGCATGTCATTTTAAACAAATTTTCGTTTTTAACTGATAGAAATACTATAAGAAAGAATACTTAACTGAAATGTGAAAAAAATATAAATAAATATATCTAGTTTGGATCCGACGCCACCCTCAAAAAAAGGTAGAACTGACTCCTCAATACAAGGAGAAGAGAAAATTTTCAAGCCATACTGCTGGTCCAAGGTACCGGTACCCACAATTCTGGCGCCACTTTAAGGATCGTCTACTGGTCTGTCCGTTCACTAATCCCAATTATTGATGACAGTATTTTATAAGCAGAACTTTCTAGGCAGTATAAAGAACTTTCTTTTCTGAAACGTGGCTTTTAACTGTATGAGTAAATGTGTGTGTAATGTAACATAAATGTGTGTGTTAAAAATATATACACGGATATATTTATTTATTTATTCCGTGTGATTGATATAATAAGACATTAGAGAAAGAAACGTAAACCCAGTGGGCATGAATGCTATCTTTCAAACATTTCAAAAGTCTACTAGTATTTCACCGAGATGCGAAATATGATCCCTTGAAATTTCGACATCCGCTAAATTTACTGGAAACAATTTTTTCCGAAAGTCATCACAAATGATATTTTGAAATACCAGGCTGAGCTTAAACTTACTCTAGTTTAACAAAAGTAATACTTTAGTTCTTTATGCGAACAATAAAATAAAAGTTTTGCAGCAAAATAGTGCAGTCTAACATACATAAGGTAGGTCCAAATATCTATCATAAATGTAAGTCATTGACAATTGGCATTGAAATTCTTAAGACTAAGAAGCTATTTTCAATTCCTTATATGGATTAACTAGCTGAAAACCCGAACTTCGCTACGGAATACATTCAAATTAAATACAACGGTCAATGTATGCAATTGATGTAAAAAACAAAAAAATATGTTTATAAAAAAATCGTAAGAGATAGACAAAATAATGTATAGACAAAATAATATAGAAGAAAATGTTCATATTAAATCTAATAGAACATACTAAAGAATATATTACAGTTAACATAGTTCAGTTTGAGGAACATATCTTTTACTGTATTTTAATATTTTTTGGTTAATGTCCAATCGTCTGCCGCATTAGCAAGAAAAAAAAATTTTTTTTTCGTTGTTATGCGAGTGACGATAAATTAATTTAAAGTAACAGAAAAAGAAATCACGTGATCTGTATTTAATAAATCAAATTCTAAAAACAAATCTTCAAAAATTCACCAAAAATCAGAAAATGGAGGTAAAGATTCAAAAAAGATTTCATTTTAAAGGAATTTTTAGGATCTTTCTCCTGATATAAATTTTATAACCCTCAAATTAGTATTTTAAATACAAATTTAAAAAAGTCACTAAAACAGCTTAAAAATTTAATTTTAAAAAATGCAAGAAGAATTTTTTTAAAATATTTCTTAGTGCATCCCTACACTATAAGAAGAATCGCCATGCAAAATTTCAGCACTTTAGGACCAGCGGTTTGGTCTGTGTGTTGTATGTCAGTCAGTCAGTGAGTCAGTCAGACAGTCAGTCAATTATGGAACTGTTTTAAATATAGAGATAATCTCAGTCCAAATTGGAACCAAAACTAAATTTGAATGTTTCCTGAGTTCAGTTTCCTAAATTCCTACTGGATCTCAAATACAATAATCCAACCATGGACTTTACTCTTAATTTGAGAAAAACCTTATTCATGATGTGGAAAATAATCACACCACATAATACAATATAACGAATTATGTGAAAAAAATTATGATAGAAAAAATGTGTATGCATGAGTGAAAGGATCACTTTTATCTCCTTATTGAATAAGAAGTTGCATTTGTAGTTAAATAAAATTATGGAACTTACTTCTCCCAGATATATAAAAAAAATTCACAGTGCTTATGTTTGGGAATTTTATTATAGCAATAAAAAGTTCATTATTAAAGCTAATCCCTAAAGTGTATGATATTTTTTTTTGATTTGCTCCATACCAACGAGTCAAAATAAAAATAGTTACAAGATAAAAAAAAAACTTTTTATATACCATGTTTTAAATTTTCTGTTGAATCCTATAAACTTGACAATTCTATGTATTAATAAATACTTTTTAAAAAATTTTTGATGAATTATCCCATCCACTTGAAAGAAAAAGAAGTTAATTGGAAGTTAACTTGCGTTTAACTTTTCGTTCCCGTCCCGGTCGACAGATGGCTGCACAAGTCTACAAAACAAAATTAACTGAAAATGAATTCAATCCTGCTTAAAGATGGTTAAGAGTATCAAAATAATGCATTGTCATCGTGTTCTGAGCTATTCAAAAAGTTTCAAATGTCTAGCTATTCGAGAAGTTAGGCCGTCTGCACACGGAGCAACTCAAAAGAAACTGATTACCGACTCAAATCACTAACCAGTCCGTAATGAGTCGCAACCTATGTAATTGAATGGAGCCACGCACACGGCGCAACTGGTTACAAACCCGTCCGACGTGTTTGTAACCAGTTGCGCCGTGTGCGTGGCTCCATTCAATTACATAGCTTGCGACTCATTACGGACTGGTTAGTGATTTGAGTCGGTAATCAGTTTCTTTTGAGTTGCTGCGTGTGCAGACGGGCTTAGTTAAAAAACGATTGCAAGATTTGAACTGGACAAACATACACACAAACAAGAAAGCGAGTTAATAAAAACATGGTAATAAGAAAATATAAACTGATAGTTTGCATATGATTTCATTTGACCTTTAATAAGTGCTCATTTTTAAAAAAAAAGTTTTTTGTCAGCGCACTAGCTACTTTTCCCTGAGTACGTCGACCCATCCACTCCACGAATCTGCTAGTTACTTTTTCACGGGAGAGAACATGATAGGTGAACCAAAACCCTATGATGGAACAGCACTGGAACGCCCATGGCATAATATCTCTAAACTTCAAAATTAGAAGGGTGAGCCTGGACCTCAAATAATATTTGTTCATTATTTGGAGAAGTATGTTAGAGTGCTACTCTCGTGTCATCTTCCGAGCTAAATCTTGATTGTTGTTTGGTTTTTTAAACCATGAACCACAATCACCACAATTTTGAATACCCAGTCTCCCTTAGATATAGATAGAAGCAAATGGAAGCAATGGAAGTGTAGAATTTTGCTTGTGGGGATTTTATTTCGAAGCTGTTTGACACCTTATTTAACAACACCCTATCATATTTTTAACACGAAAATATGAATAAAAATATTAAAAATCATTACAGAAAATTTAAAGAATGTTTTTAATTTAATAATTCAATCTGAAATAAATTTACTTCAAACTCTCCTTGACTATTCGAATTTTTTTCGCGACTCCTTTGTGAGTCGCGACCCACATTCCACGCACCACTGACATTTTAAAAAATATGACATATACAAATGAGTTAATATATGTTCTGTTCTAGAGCTAGAAATTAAGTTGTTGCTAACACCTAATTACATTGCTTAAAGTTCAGAACATTCGTACTTGCTTGGTGTAGAAGCGCTGAATGGTATAATGCAGGGGTGGCCAACCGGTCGATCGCGATTGATCGGTCGATCTTCGACATGATATTAGTCGATCACGAGCCATAATTTTATAAATATATGGACTATGCTAGTGACGACAAGCTACTTATTTTCCATAAAAAATGAGAACTAGTCGATCGCAGAATAAAAAATCATAGAAAAGTCGATCGCCAACTAAAAAAGGTTGGTCAGCCCTGGTATAATACACCGCGGTGTGTGATCGAGAGACGGTCAGTAATAAAACTTTTATAACAACTTCAGAGGCAAAAATAATTAAATAAACACTTGAACACTAAGGTGGCGTAAAAGAAAAGCTGTCTGTGTGGCCATTGATAGCAATCAAAAGACTATAAATATTGCAAGATAGATGTGACATTATTTTATGGCCCACATTAAAACTTTCAGATAATTGTCAAAGTTGTATTTCAAACGAAAATTATGGTGGGGGGGGGGGGGGTTACGTGGTAGACTGTGAACATGAGCAGTGAAATAAGGGACCAAATGGGACAGGAACTGCTAAGAGAAAGGCAGCCCATTGTTCAAGGAGAGAAAAAGGGGAGGGCCAAAATGGTCCCGGTAAACGGACAACAGCCCTTCCAAGAAAAAAAAACGAGAGAAGGTCGACAGATTTCGCTTTCGGTTCCCTGAAGCTCGGACGCTATAGAAGGCCGATTGAGCTGTCTCAGAGTCTCGTGGAAAATCCTGGAATCCGACATGATGATGCTGCATATGACATGATGTGGGTCCCTGTCAACGAAATCATTCATTGCTGTATTCTTCAACAGTAGTAAGTGCCTCCCGAAATAACCTAGAAATAATTGCTTTGACCGAATACTTTGTCTCTGCGTCTGATTCCACAGGTATTAAATGATAATATGAAGGAGAACCTGATTCTATTATTAATTTCACTTTACATTTCACTTAAGAATTTTTAGTACTGTCAAATAAATGTATGATAAAGGCCAATTCTCTGTGTTTCCTTGCCTTCTCCAACAGATGCACGCATTCATTGTTTAAAGGTTCTTTTACAACCTAAACTTGTCATTCCGAAAATTCTGCTCCAGTATAGAAAAAAGTCCTGAAAAAAGTCCGAAAAATTTCTGATAAATACAAAAAATAATTGTAAGACAACATTGCAACTAGAAAAACTAATATTGTCCTCAAGCTGAGGATACCTCATATACTTTGAAACTTTACAGATTATTCACAAAAGATTTTACATTTGCAAATGGAAACAACATCAAGGCACTTGAAAACGGCAACATTAACTCCCCCCCCAATAGAAATACCTGTTTCAACAAACTAGTTTATAGCCAACAGAGTTTGCAAAACATGACCTTTGAACCTTTTTAACGTAGGATTAAGTGTATCCATAACGGTCCTCCAAAAATCAAAATTTCAGACATAAAACCGTCCGTCGTCGCGAGTTATAATTTTGGCAGCGCACCAAACCCTGTCTGTACCGTTTGGACAAGAAGTAAACAGTTAAACAGAAAAGTACCAAAAAGTGTCAAAATTTTGACATATATATCTATATATATATATATATATATATATATATATATATATATATATATATATATATATATATACATACGTACATACAGAGTGACAATTATTGAGAAATATGAAATAAAAAATCAAATTTTAAAAAACTACTGAGTTCAAAAATTTTATTCAAATTTGAAAACTACAGATAGTCGGATTTAGTTTTTGACATCTTCGATATGCTTGCCTTCAAAGGCTATGATGTGGAGCAGAAGAAGAGCAAAATTATCAAGTTCATAAGTTATCGTTTTTTTTTCATATAGCTCAATAATTCTCCCACTGCACATATATATACATATGTATACACTAGCTGAAAACCTGCACTTCGCTACGGAGTACATTCAAATTAAATACAACGGTCAATGTATGCAATTAATGCCAAAAAAATGAATATATATATATGTTTATAATAAATGCGATGATCAATGTATACAATTGATGTAAAAGAAAATATATTTATAAAAAATTGCAAGGGATATTTTTATAGACAAAATAATGTCCAATAGTCTACCGCATTAGCAAGAAAAAAATATTTTTTGTCTATTTAGTTGTTATGCACGTGACGATAAATTTATTTAAAGTACCAGAAAAAGAAATCACGTGATCAGCATTTAAAAAATTAAATTCTAAAAATTAATTTTTATAAATTTACCAAAAATCAGAAAAAGGAGGTAAAGATTCGAAAAATATCTCATTATTTTATAATGAGATATTTTTGATGATCTTTTATATGATACATATATATATGAACTTTTATGATCTTTATCGTGATATAAATTTTATAACCCTGAAATTATTATTTTAAATGCAAACGTAAAAAAAGTAAAAAAACAGCTTAAAAATTTAAGTTAAAAAAATCTAAGAAGAATTTTTGAAAAATCTTTCTTAATGCACCCCTACACTATAAGATGTATCGCCATGCAAAATTTCAGCCCTTTAGGTCCAGCGGTTTGGTCTGTGCGTTGTATATCAGTCAGTGAATGAGTCAGTTACGGAACTGTTTTATATATATAGATAACACATACATACATATATGCATACAAAAGAGGTAAGCAACGATAAGTAATTCTACGTTAATGACCCGCGGTAATTTCGTTAGAAGAGACTACCTGAATTAATTTTTTTTTTCACAGATTGATCACCGGTTTAAAATTACACTTCTAGAAAAAGTACTAACAAAAGGAACTACTGTAGAAAAACTATTCTGTAGAAAAACTATTCAGTTTTCAATATTATCAAAAATACTATGTATATGTAATTTAATATATTTCACATCGAGGAAATATTGAGGCATTTATATACATTGAATTTCCAAAGCACAAGTAAACAATTACATTAGTATTAAATACATTTCTTTATTGATTACTAATTTAAAGAAATGCAATCCCTTCTATTAGATTTCGTATTTTACACGAAACAAATATCAATTTCTGTTTCTTAAGAATTCATCGCCCGAATATTTTTTTAAAAAATATACACTGACAAAAAAATTTTGCTTTCATAAATCATTCTAAGGTAAATTTCCATCCTGTGCTCTTTCTCCCTAAATTATTGAATGTAGTCATCGATTAAACGGAATGAAAGTTTAATATGTACCTCATTATACATTATATCTGACAGAAAATAATCCAAGGGCATTCGAAAAGCTCCGAAGCAGACAAATTTAAATGTTAAGAAATCGATGAAAATCCCCGGTTTAACCCTATTTCTCAAATCTCTCGGGAAAGAGAATTTGTTATTTTTTAAGCTGAAAAAAAAGACAGATCTGTGAGAAACAATATATCCTTTTTCGCCAAAGAAATCGTCTTTTTTGAGGCCGTTTAAAGGAATGATTCAGCAAGACTCTGACAGATATGTCTCATAAGGTCCTGTTGCTTAAGAATCTATTGCCGCAGAAAATTTGGTAGGACTGCTGTATGACACGTTTTTTTTTATTTTCTTCTGCCTTGGTTGGATTTTATTGAATTTATGTGGTATGTATTTCTTTTCCGTCTCGCCGGGAATTAATTGGAAACTGTCTCAAGTATCTCTATTGAGGTTTCTTGACGTGGAGTTCCCAATCGGATAAGAGGACTCAACTCTATTAACTTCCATTTTATCTGAATCTGTAATTATATACTGTTTAGCTGTCGCTATCTATATATATATATATACAGTCGAACCTCCATATATCGAACTTCCCTATATCGAAATTTTCTATATATCGAACTCTTAGAAATCTCCATGTTCATTACATAGAAAAACTGTTTCTATATATCGAAAAAATCTCTATATCGAAATCTTTTTCACGACATATTGAGAGATTTTATTCCACTTTAGAATAAAACTCCCAATTTTTGGCGTTTGAAACAATACTTCTTAGACTTCAATTCGTGGAAAACATCCCTGATGAAGTTTTTAATGGACTGAATAAATACGAGCATTTCTTTGATGAACTTTCCGCAAAACTGGCTGTTCAGTAAGACATTCGTAGTTTTTTTTTAAAGAATGTAACTGTGATCACTGTAACCACTAACTAGATTATTGTTTTTTTTTAAGGCATATAGTACGCAATAAATCTTTCACATTAATTTCTTTTTTAGTTGTTAACTTTCATTTAATGTGATTCGCATATAAATTGGAAATGGAGTTTCTTATTCGAAAATTAGCTTTAATTTTAATGTTTTAGGAGAATTATGATAAAACTAAGAGCAATTCTATATATCGAAATTTCTATATATCGAATTTTTTTCCGGCATTTTGCTACTTCGATATATGTAGGTTCGACTGTATATATATATATATATATATATATATATATATATATATATATATATATATATATATATATATATATATATACCTAATTATGTTCTTTCACGAAACTTTTTTACACGAATTTGATTTAACACGAATTCAAAAAAATATTTCATTCTCTTTTTACGCGAGTCATTTTGATTTAATGCGAGCGGTACAGTCCAATTTCTCTCTTTATTTTTGCCTAAATTCTAAGAGAACAAAATTTTATTTGTGGCGCATTAGTTTTGGCGATAGTGTATCCAGTTCTGTTTTCATTCAAGAATTCATTTCGCAAGAACATTTTCTCCTTGTATTCTATCAAAAATGGAGAAAATGAAAGAAAATGATCTTGTTCTAAATGCAGATTTCATAAAAGAAGGTCGTGAAATGGCCAAAAAAATAAGCTAATCATTTTGTCAAACATGACCCTAATGAGGAACGCGATGGGAAGTTTTAACGTTGAGCTGAAGTTGTTGACAGGCTCTTACAAAGAATTATATAAAGACCTGCCCAAAACACGAACACAATGGTTATTAAATGAATTCGTTTATAAAACCGGGGAATCATCAGCACCAGAGGAGACTCGTGCTGATTTTGCTGAAGAGATCACAGAAACAATTTCATTAATAGAGGAAGAAGACGATGTCCACAACATGTCTAGTGATAGCAGTGATATTCCAGTCGTGCGCAAACGTATGCACCGTTTGATGTTAGAAAGTGAAAATGAATAAATAAAAAAAAAATTAAGAGTAAAACAGATTTTTTTTTATTCATGACGAATTTGTTCATTTTTATTACATATTATTGCATGTGTATTTTGTTGAAATAAAATAATACGCTAAAAACGAATATTTCCATATGGTTATATATATATATATATATATATATATATATATATATATATATATATATATATATATATATATATATATATATATATATAATATTAAAAAACTTGTAATTTCTTAATTCAACATTCTTAACATTTAAAAACTATTAATTCTTCAATTTAGTATTCAAAATTACATACCCCTTTTTAATCTCTTAAGTTATTTAATTCCCTTTGGGCATTCGCGTTAAATTCCATTATTACATCCTTCGGCAAAATCATTCAAGATGGCTGTCTTTGTTACGTAAAGAGTCGCGGCGCGGCGTCAGTACAAATTTAAATCAGTTCTGCACATCAACAACAACTTTAAACCAATCAAATATTACGACACACCCTTTTGTCACATGATGGGTTGAAGTTTATATAAGTCTTGACGTCCAAAATTAGGACGGACTCCTGTACTTCCTCTTGCTGCATTTATGCCGGTGGAGCGGCCAGCGAATTTAATAAACATGTAGTTCGAGAAAGTTGTGTTATGATTTGTGTCCGAGGGTTGAGATGATGCGGGAATGGATTTAAACATTTGTGATGCACGGTCGGGCGACAAGTCATCCATTTTACCCACAATTAGATGAAGCAAGATGAACCATAATTAAAACTATGCCACTCAGCCCTTCATTCTTCGGCCCGCGTCCGTGACATTACACACACATATATACACTGCTGGCCACTGTAAATGCAACACCCTGAAGGAAACATGCAAATAACATGAAATTTACAACATGCATTAGCGGAGGTGAGATATGCAAATGATTAGAATTTCAGCGCAGACGCACATCACGCGCGCCTGTGGCGCCACTTCAAAAGCTATTTAAGACTTAGAGATTTCGACGATTTCAAGTTCGGCAATTGTGTTTTTCTTGTGGTTTTTTAAAAAAAAACGATCAATTATGCCTCGTCGAAAACAGCGATCATCTTTTGATCAAGTATCCGAGTTCGACAGAGGAAGGATAGTGGCCTACCGAGATTATGGATTATCTTTCAGGGAAATCGGTAGTCGTGTTGGACGAAACCAAACAACTGTAATGCGGATATGTGATCGTTGGATGCAGGACGATACGACGGACCGGCGTGTTCGATCTTATCCACCTCATCGCACCACTTCACGTAATAACAGGCAAATTGTGCGCATGGCAGTGACGGATCGCTCAGTCACATCACGAACCATAGCACAGCACATGCAGTCTGTAACGCATCATCCAGTGTCTGCGCGTACCATTCGACGCCGTTTACAGCAGAGTGGTCTGTCCGCAAGACGTCCATTGCTTTGTCTACCCTTGACGCAGAACCACAGACGTCTCCGCCGCCAATGGTACGATGACAGAAGAACGTGGACGGCAGAATGGAATGAAATTGTCTTTACTGACGAGTCACGCTTCTGTCTGCAACACCACGATGGTCGCATTCGAGTCTGAGACACCGTGAAGAGAGGATGCTGAACAGCTGCGTTATGCACCGCCACACTGGTCCTGCACCGGGTATTATGGTATGGAGCGGTATTGGATATCACTCTCGCACACCTCTAGTACGCATTGCCGGTACTTTAAACAGCCGATGCTACATCTCCGAGGTGTTGGAAACAGTTGTCCTTCCTTACCTTCAGGGCTTGCCCACAGCCATATTTCAACAAGATAATGCGCGACCACACATGGCACGCATTGTCCAACGGTTCTTCGTCAATCCCCAGATTGAATTGCTTCCCTGGCTGTCTCGCTCTCCGGATCTTTCGCCGATAGAAAACATGTGGTCCATGGTTGCACTACGATTGACCCAGATTCCATCCCCAGCTGCCACAGCAGATCAACTTTGGCAACGTGTGGAAGCTGCTTGGTCTGCTGTACCCCAAGAACTCATCCGAAGTCTCTTTGAATCAATGCCGAGGCGTGTGGCAGCGGTGATCTCCAACAATGGCGGCTATTCTGGCTACTGATTTTGGCAGGAACCACACTTCACAGAAGTATATAAATTTAACCATTTGATACTTGGTCAACATGTTACCTACAAAATAAATTTTGTTGTGATATCTCTTGTCTTTCTTGGTGTTGCAATTTGGGTGGCCAGCAGTATATATATATATATATATATATATATATATATATATATATATATATATATATAAAATTAATCCAGATCCAAGAAGAGCTCATTATGGTAGGGGATGTCTTAAGTAGTTGGCTTAAGTGGCCAGCAGATTTAATTAGTTTAGTCCAATGGAGAGGAATAATAATTTTTCCCCTGAACACTTTATGGAAGAATACAAAGAATGGGAATTATTTACAAAAACTATTTAAATCGCAGAGAGAAGAGAGAAAAAAGGATCTGGTTCAACCCATATCCAGTACGCTAAGGGGAGGCAATCAAAAGTCAGTTTTACTTGTACACGTTACTAGCATATGACGCATGTACTAAAGAGACAGCCAGGCGCCACAAAAACAGATACGGAGGTAGTTGTAAAAGACAACATTAAAGGTACACAATTAATAGATGGTGGGGTATGGTTATTGCACACTTATATTGTCTCCTGTAATGTATGTAAAAACGTTCATACCTTCTCTTTAAATTAAAGAACCTTTCCATAAAATGAAATAAATTAGTCTCTAAAGAGGTTTTGTAAAATTATACACAGAATAGCTCGACACGCAGACAGACACACACACAAAAGCATATATATATATATATATATATATATATATATATATATATATATATATATATATATATGTGTGTGTGTGTGTGTGTGTGTGTGTGTGTGTGTGTGTGTGTGTGTGTGTGTGTGTGTGTGTGTGTCGGACTTAACTTCTAATCCCATACTATTTAATATAAATCCGAACCACTTTTGTATCATGATGCAGTCTGTGAACCGGTGGTGACGCTTATCTTCTAAATATTTCCAAAAAGTAATAATCCAAGCCTGAACAACACAAAGATCAGTCGGTACTCTTATATACATATATATATACATACATATCTTTAATAAATTTCTTAAAACCTCTCATCTTTATTAAATTTCTTAAAACCTCTCAGCTCCATCAAATATAATTTAAAGCCCCACCCAATTTAAATCCGTGCGCCTAACGCCACACGTCTTTTTCATTCCCTGGTTATCCATGACTCTGAAAATCTTCTTTGTTTTTAAGTTTTTATTAATGCGCTACCGACGCTCATTAATTATTCATGTCATCATAACGTACATGCTCTTTTGCTGACCGATGCTTTTCTTAGCGCCAACTCTTCAAAGCTAATCCGTCTACTTCAAAGCTAATCCGTCCCCTAAAATTCTCCCATTTGGTTCTGCGGAATTGAATCAAGTCGAACCTTAAGCTCTATTTTCACTGCAATACACTACACCGCTGCTTTGACTCCCAGACATTAATTGTTAAATCCTATATTTTAATAACTTATATCCCGTTTTAAGATCGCGTGCTCACCCCCCCCCCATATTTTAGCATCATATATATATATATATATATATATATATATATATATATATATCCATACATACATATATATATATATATATGTATATATATATATATATATATATACATATATACATATATATATATATACATATACATACATACATATATATATATATATATATATATATATATATATATATATATATATATATGTGTGTGTGTGTGTGTGTGTATAGCAGTGTATTCCTTTTAAATATGGTGTTGACTTTTATTTTTAAGATTTTTCGGGACGCTAAAATGGTTTATTATATGCATACTGTATATGCAAATTAACCAAACCCATTCCGACATCATCCAAAAATATTGTGCAATCATTTCAGATACTACTTGGATTAGAATTTCTTTTCTTCATTTTTAGATAATTAAAGTATTCTAAAGGCAGTACTTTAAAGAGCTATCAATTTAATTAAGTAGCTGGAGAGTTTATTTACTAATTTCATCGCATTTCCTTTTAAATTTTCCATACCTAAATTGATACGATAGCAGGTTATAAAAATATTTCCTCATACATCAGTTTGAAAACGCTATGTTACGTAAGTGCCTCTAATAAGTAGTTCCTACTCGAAATAGATAAATTAAATTATGCACTGTCTCCTGTAATGTCACTGAAAACGTTCATACCTTTCTCTTTAAATTAACAGCTCTCTCTATTTAATCTACCGAATTATTCTCTGAACAGGTTTTGCAAAATGCATGAAAAATAGCCCAACATGTGTTTAAAAGTATGCCAGTTATTTCTATAATTATTTTAATTAAAAAGATGAAAGTAATGTTTAATGTACATCAATATGGAGTAATTATGTCAGTCGAAAGATGTGCTTAAATCTGGAGGCAAACTCTCATGAATATTATATGAATGCCCTTATTTATCATGTTTCTCTTAATATAATGTAGTTTACATCAGTCTGATTACCCGAGGAAACATTATAGTATTATTAAACATCACACGAATACAATAAAATTTATCTAACTATCATTTTTTAATGCGAAAACTATACACTAAAGGTATAATTAAGCTCTAGTTCTTTCCCATATAATATTGAACCATTTAGAGAGAGTAATACGAATGAAGTAATTTGTTGCCTTGTATATTTATAAAGCGTCATTAGGACTCATAGGGAATAACTTTTCTGCATCTTTTTATGTGAATAGATTCATGACATGAAATAAAGTCGGTTAATTTAGCAGAACGCAATTATGCGTTATTTTGTGCGGTATAGGTATATAACTTATAAATGAGACATCAAAAAATTAATTTTTTCCAGTTATTTAGGAATTAATGCTTATATTATTCCTGACATTTTATCCGAACTCAATTCGAATTTCCCTATTTCACGTGCTCATGTACGACATTTGATGACTATATATGATTTTTTGCACCATTCCCGTTTGCTTATCAGACCTAGAGGTCGTTGATTTTTAATATACATATCTATATATCTATCTATCAATCAATTCAGTAGGAATCATACATTTCCGAACTCTTAACTTGATGAATATCTGTTCGGAAATGTATGATTTGTACTTGGATGGTACATTAATCTGAAAATGCGATTGGATTGAAGTCTGTAAATTTAATATTTCTGAAAACTACCGTTTCAACAGTATGGGTTTTTTTAAACAAATAAAAGGTATACCGATGAGAAATAGTTTTTCTAGCGCCTTTGCTATCATATTCTTACATTCTTACGAGACTAAATATCATAACTTAAATAATGCTTCGGGGTTTAGATATATTGATGACCTCATCATTTTTAACTGTAGCGACCTGCAATTTCTAAATAAAATTTACCAAAAGGAATTCACTTTTAATAAAACAAATGAGGATAAGCATTATGCTGCTTATCTGGATATTAAAATTAAAATTCAAGATAATTAAATTAAAACTGGCATATATGCTGAAAGGTTAGATTTTAACTTTGAGGTTATTACCCTTACTAATTTCCACAGCAATTCAAGCTATAAAATTTATTATATATTTCACTCACAACTACATAGAATCAAAAACATTTGCAATAGCAGTAATGATTTGTCAGAAGCCTGTGATATATTTGAGGAAAACTTACGAAGGAATAATTTCCCAGGAAACTTTGGTAATTTAATATTATTAAAAAAAATGGTATTTAGAGTCGGATATATTTTAAAGCCAGTTAAAGGTCGGGTTTTTTTCCCTTTTCTTTTAAAACTTATTTCTATGCATATGAATTTGGTATGGGGCGCTGTAGTTCTAGTGCGGTGCTGCAATTTTAAGGCGACAATGGACCATGGAAAACTTTTTTTTTATTTTATTAACCAATTGATATGAAATTTTGTATACTTATACAGTTTTGTTTTGAGATGGAATTTCGAAATAAAAAAATCAGAATGTAGTTAATAAAGATATTAATTAAAATCAGTTTGTTAATTACTCTATTTAAAAATGCTCCATGAGCATTAATTTTTGTCTCGGATATCTAATTTTCTCTCTTCAGCTAGCTTTATATAGTTATAATAAAAGTTAGTAGCAATATTTGATATACAGTCATATTTATAAAAACTAGAGAAGAAATCTATAAAAATAGGCCATTTTATGCAAAATTTCATTTAAAAAAATCTTTTATTGTAAAAATTTTAAGTTGTTTTAAAATAGTTTAATGAATTGATTACTAAGTTTTATTCAAACATACATAAATAATCATTTTATGAAATTTTATGAAAATTCAAGAAAAATTATGACGCATGGAGCATTTTGAACTTACCGAAACGACATGGAAACTTGTTTTGAGAAAATGACATTTAGAGTTTTAATTTGACTAACATTTCCATTGTTTACGCTTGAAAAAAATACTTATAACTCGGTTAATAATGATCGGATCAACATACTTTTTTTTTAAATTTAAAGCTGATGAGTTGCAGAATCATTTTCTGAAAGAAAAAAAAATCGTTTTGGGGACATATTTTTGTCAATCTGAAGGTCCATTGCCGCCTTAAAGGATAAATAGGTGGTTCTTCCTTTTCACTGTCACTTCTCAATTAATACAGGTATAGTAAATTTGCTCGTAAATTTCTGTTTTGTGTGGTTCTTTCGTGTACTTGATGTTGTGGTGTAATTTCTAATGCTTTTGACTTTCTGTTTTCAATGTGGGGATCTCGGGGCCTTGGAATGTTTTTTTGGGGGTACTTTTCCATTATAAACACTACACTTGGCGCATTTCTAATCTTGGCGACGCACAGATACAACACATCGTACTGGCGAATGAAATAACTCAAAATAACTCCGGATGTTACTCAAACGTTGCCTGCTCATCTTTAGGCAAATTCCATATTTTAAAATCCATTACGTAAAAATCCGGTCCGATTACCGGACGGATTCTAAATTCCTTACAAACTAAAGTAGGTGCATTTAATTAAGACATTCCATGAGGTCTTTTATCTCCATGACCACGATATTAATCGTCCTCATAACGTCTCGTGATCCTTGAATCTCACAATTTGTATATTTTAATACTGTAATTTTACAGTTATTAGTGTGATTATTTCGCGTTACTTTTCTCCCGTTGCGGCAATTCTTAAAAATACGCCAAATTAGTGTCAAAATGATTGTAGTGCTTATAACGGAAAAGTGCCTTTTTTTGGCTAGACCTTCATTCAGAAAGTTCCTCCTTCAGGTGATCGACTCGGTCAGGCCTCCTGATGAAGGGACCGGTCGATTGACTCGTTATTTTTTGGTTTATTTTGGTTCTTTTAGTTTTTGTATTCTATAATTTGATTTCTATTATTCCTACATAATCTTGCAGTTATGTTGCGTATAGCGCTAACTGCAGATTTCTGTGAACTTTTTCGACTGTCAGTGTCTTCTTTTTATAATTTGATTTTTTAGGGAGTTATATAATTATATATTTTATGGAAATGAAATTAATTCAACAAAGGGGAAAAAATCAGAAAGTTCAAAAAGGTCAATTTTAAGTTTCTTTGGAATTTTCTCCTGGCAGAAGAGAAGATAAGTGTTGAAAAAAAAATTTAAACACAGAAAATAGTATGATTGATGAAATCAATGTATTTGTCGGGATACACTGAAATTGGCTGATTTAATCCACTGACGTTAGAAAATGGTTCGGGGACACCTACCCGGTGTCTCTTGATATACCGATGGAAGATACTTGAGACTGTCTTTTTCCTGTTTTATTATATATCCTTTTCTATACATATAATACCTTTGAGACAATACCCAGGATTGCTCGATGTTCTCTCTCGGAGAATCACAGTTGTACTACTAAAAACAAAAAACCATATACCGACGCGCATGCGTCATGACTTCTCCCAATCAGCCTCTTCGAAAACATCTGAAGAGACGGGGAGGTTTCTCCCTCTATTGGGCAGAATGTGTATGAAAACTGACATCCTCCCACCTGAATTTACCTTTGGTAAATTCACCTAGACACAAAATTTACTTACTTTTGGCATATACAATTCTAAATATCAATACTCTTTCTCACGACTGAAAAAATAGTACCTAAAATTAAAAGACATAAAAAATATTTACAATAACTATATACATATGTACAACATGAATTACAATAATTAGAAAAAAAAGAAAAATTGTCTTTCGAATCAAAGTTTTTCGAATGTCAATAAACGAGTCTTTTGGGAGCGACTACGGGCCGCCCACTACGGGTATGGACGATTGGTTCGAAAGGAGAGTCAATGTTCACCTCTAAATTGTAAAGTCTTTGAACCGGTCAGATGAACTCTCCTTGCTGCGTTTTTACTCTAGCCACTCGTGAATGACCGTCTTTTCCTGGAAATAGTTCCACTATTCGGGCTAAAGTCAACTGTGCCCGTTTTTGGTCGTTTTCAATGATGACCACATCGTTCACTGACAATGGTTTAACATCTCGGCCAGATGTTTGTTGTTTTAGTTGTCCCAAGTATTCACTCCGGAATCTCTTCCGGAGATGATCCCGGATCCCTTGTACATGTTTTATTCGGTTGTTTAACCCCTGACGGTCCACCAAATCGATGTCTTCAACATCGGACAAGCTCAGTGTCTGGAGAAACATAGCCGGAGTTAAAGGAGGCGGGTCCTCCGGACTCTCTGACACATAAGTGAGAGGTCGTGTATTTATTACCTGCTCACAGTCACAGATGACGGTCAGGAGTTCTTCATAAGAAAGGACAGCCCTTCCTAAAACCTTTCTCAGAATCCGTTTTACTAACTGGATCAAGCGTTCCCACCAACCACCCCACCAGGTGGCGGAAGGGGGATTGAACTTCCAACGGATTTTCTGCAATGTCGAAGCTGCCGTAACAAGTTCCCAATCGATGGAAGAAAAAGCTGAATTAGCACCGACAAAGTTCTTTCCGTTGTCGCTATACACTGTGACAGGCCTACCTCTCCTGGCAATGAATCGCCGGAAAGATTGCAGAAACGATTCGGTTGAAAGCGACGTCACCAGCTCCAAATGTACCGCCATGTATACTGCACAGGTGTACAAAACGATCCAAGATTTCTTAGCTCCTTTAAGGAATAAGGGGCCGGCAAGATCTACACCCGTCACTTGGAAGGCTGCAAAGTCTTGCACTCTGTCAGCTGGTAACGAAATCGGTATGGACTCTGTCTTAGTTGCATTAAACCTTTTGCACCGTACGCAACGGTGTATAACAGCTCTGATTGTTCTTCTAGCCTTGATGATCCAAAACCGCTCGCGTAAATTAGACATCAACAGGGTGACCCCAGCATGTAACAGTCTCTGGTGTTCCCATAAAATCAGGAGATGTACTACCCGATGATCGGAAGGTAAAAGTACCGGGTACTTAAAATCATCTGTATCATGTCTGTACATCACTTGAGTTTTTACTCTGATAATGCCCTGTTCGTCAACCAGTGTTCGAAGGTTCTTAAAACACTGTTTTTCATTTTTCGAAAATGATTCTTTCTGTATCAGAATGAAAATTGTTTCTTCAGCTTTCTTAAGTTCCGAGATCGACAGTTCAATTTCTTTACATATGTCTGTTTTTCTAACGTTGTTCAAAAAACGTAATATCCACGCAACTAATCTCAAAATTCTCGGGAATGAAGAGAAATAACGATAAAACCAATCATTCGGCACGAAAATCCCTTCAGTGGCGGCAAGCACCGATTTTCTCTTTTCGGAGTTCACTACTTCTTCGTCAGGTTCCTCAACCTCGGAAGGCCACGACTCCTCAGGTCTTTTCAGCCAGTTGGGTCCCTCCCACCATTTTGATCGAAGAAAGTGCTCTACTGAACAGCCTCTCGAAGGCAGATCTGCTGAATTTAGTTCAGTCGGAACATAACGCCACTCTTCTACTTTTGTCAACGTACGGATTTCCTGTACTCGATTCCAAACGAAAGTGCCCCACTGAACATCTCTCCGGATCCAAGTCAGTGCTGTTGTGGAATCACACCAAAAGAATCGTTTTATTCCAGCAATTCTTAAATCTGAAGTTACTGTGTTTCCCAGTCTGGCTCCTATAGTACAGCCCAGCAACTCTAACCTTGGAATAGTTACGTTCTTAAGTGGGGAAACTCGTGTGCGTGATTGCACTAAATTAACAGTAACATGTTCATTTGTTTTTATCCTTATAAAAATAGCAGTAGCATATGCTTGCCTACTCGCGTCACAAAAAACATGCAGGCTGACATCTTCGGGTATCGAACCCCGAACCTCCATCCATCTCGGAATCTTAATTTCTTTCAGTAATGTCATCTTCGTTAGCCACGTAGAAAACTGCTTTTCTAACGGTTCTGGGAGTTTCTCGTCCCAACTCAATTTTTGTTTCCAGCATTCTTGTAAGGCCAATTTTGGGAAAAGAGTAACGGGAGAAGTGAAGCCCATGGGATCGAACAATTTATTCGTGCATGAAAGTAGGGACCTTTTACTAGCGACCATGTTCCCTTCCGTCTTCGTTTCTATTTTACATGACAACGTGTCATCTTTTAGATTCCAATCTAGCCCTAAAACACAAACATTTTCCTCTAACCCCGCCTGAGAAATTACCTCACTTTCTCCGTTCGTCCTCCATCCCCTTAAATTAAACTGACGCGGCCGAAAGCAGCGTCCGCGAAAGCATCACAAATTTGTCTAGTTCTTCAACTGTCTTGAAACTCACAAGACAATTGTCTACATAAAATGACTCCTTTAAAGTTTTTGCAGTGTCTAAAAAACACTCCGTAGCATTATCTAAGTGACAATTTAGAGTAGCCGCCAACAAAAAAGGACTACACGTAAGCCCGAAAACCACCCGTCGGTGGCGATAAACCTTAATATCCTTCTCATTCACACCTTTCCACAAAACCCGTAAAAAATCCCTATCCTCTTCTCTAATACTTATTTGTAGAAAGGCCTTCTCTATGTCCGAAACTACTCCTACCGGAAACTTCCGGAAGCGATTTATCAACGAGGGTATGATTTCGAGGAGGTTCGGACCCGTTTCTAGACATTCGTTTAACGAGACAGTTCCTTTACTATGTGCTGACGCGTCGAAAACCGGCCTAACTTTCGTAGTACCAGCTTCCTTAAAAATTGGACGGTGGGGAAGATAATGTTCATTAGGTACATCATTACGTACCTCCTCAATAATATTTTCTTCCAACCAGTTATCAAATACCTCCTGATAGGCCCCAATTTTATTCGAGTGCATTAGTTTCTTCCGAGTAGTCTCTAGGCGTTTTTCCGCCAATTCTCGGTTGCTAGGTAACCTAGAACGATCTAAAACCCATGGTAGTGCAACCTCATATCTACCTTCGGAATCTACTCTCAACCTTTTCTCAAAATGTAGCATACTCTCTTTTTGCAACTCTATTTTTGTTTTCGCTTCGACCGGGTCAGTTATTCCTATAGTATCTAATTTCCAAAAATTTTCTGCTGATCTCTCGTTCAACAGTAACGAAACACATGTATGGGTATCCTTCTCGTTAAAATTTGGTACTTTTCCCATGATGACCCATCCCAATTTTGTTTGCATAGCTACGGGACCACTCTTTAAACATCTTAATTTTCCAGTAAATAATTTTCCCGCGACGTCAGAACCGATAAGCATTTTTATTTCATCTCCCACTTCCGGAAAACAACCCTGCATATCATTCACATAAATACCATAAGCTTTTAATTCCTCTGACAACGACCCGTTTGAGGATATCCTTTTTACATCTGAACAAATAATTGCTTTATTTAAACATAACATCTCACAACTAAAATCATTATCAAGACTATTTACACAAATGTTATACATGCGATGTAACTCTTCACCTGTCTGTAAGCCACCGAAAAGTTGATGAATTAATCTCTTTTCCCCCACGCTCTCACATCGTAAATACTCAATGACGTCATTACAAATGAACGACTGCACCGCTCCACTGTCAATTATAACTCTTATGTTTTTTTGCCTGCTTCCGTTGGATATTCCAACCACTAATGTCTGCAATAAAACTCCCTCATCTTGTAAACAACTAGACGAAAGTATTTGATCATTGCCAACCGTTTTCGCCTCCTCTCTAGACTCAGAGCTTGCAAATGTCTGTTTACTCTTGTCTGGCGACGTTGGGCAAAGGATAGACAAATGACCTACTTTCTGACATATGCCGCATCTGACCTTCAATTTTAACCGACAGTTGCGGGAAATATGATTTCCCCCCTTTTTCAAACATACATAACAAACTCCTTTTTTATATAACAAATCTTTCTTTTCCTGATAGGAAAGCGTTTCTGCTTTAGAGCATTTTTCTGTCGGGTGAGGCTTCTCACAGAAAAAACATAATTCTATTTTTATCTTATTAGGCGTCGATTTTTTCTCTCCTACCCACAATTCGTGACAAGTAGGGATATCTGATTCCATTAAATCTTTATTTTTTGAACTCCTTTTGGGTTTGTTCAAACCGAAATCATCGTGCGCTAATAGCATGCGTTCTTCAGTTAATACTTCAGTTTTTAAAAACTCAAGAAGAGAATCTAAATCTGTCTTACCTCTAATTTCTGTGGACATTTCCCGTTCTCTTTCCCAAATTCGTAATATATCCGTGGGCAAACAGGATTCAACTAGAGGGAATATTATGCTGGCATATTTATCCTTAGTGACACCAAGCGATTCCAACGCTCGTAATTTAGTCTCTAATTTGTCGTAAAGCGATGATAACGAAAATTTTTGATTTGACGTATAATTTGCCAGAACTAACTGTAATAAATCACGAACATAAATTTGTATAAGAATCTGGGTATTTCCAAATCTAGTTCGCAAGTGCTCTATCACTTTTGAATAATTATCAGCTGTGCAGGGGTAACTGTTCACAATCTCCCGTGCTTTGGAATTCGGGATCGTTGACTGTATTAAATACACAAATTTCGAATGGTCGTCCAACGTATCGTCTTCATGAATTTTTATGAAGGTATTCCAGAAGTTTAGCCACTTTCGGGGGTCTCCATCAAATTGAATTAAATTAATTTTCGGCAACCTGATTTGAACTTGCGAAATTCTAGCTTCGGTTTCGTTTTCACTATTTTCTTCCACTTGACTTTTTTGACCTCTTGACGAACAAATTTGCTTTGCTTCTGTCTTTATTTGTACGAATTTTTCCACATACACTTCACAAGCTTCGAATTCTTGAGCGTATTCTTTCTCTTTTGCTCCTGAAGTTAATAAGGCATCTAGCAGTTCTTGATCAATTTCTCGGAGCCGGTTTGACTTATCCGTCAACTGTTCCAGACTTATTTCGATGTCTGTCATTCTTGGTTCTTTTTCTGCTAATTTTTCCTTAAGGAGATTATAAACTTTTGTAAACGCCGTACGGAGCGGTGCTCTCTTAATCTTCAATAGCTCCATTTTTCAATCAATAATTAATCTTCCATCAATAATCAATCCTGCCGTGCTGCGCCACTAATGTCGGGATACACTGAAATTGGCTGATTTAATCCACTGACGTTAGAAAATGGTTCGGGGACACCTACCCGGTGTCTCTTGATATACCGATGGAAGATACTTGAGACTGTCTTTTTCCTGTTTTATTATATATCCTTTTCTATACATATAATACCTTTGAGACAATACCCAGGATTGCTCGATGTTCTCTCTCGGAGAATCACAGTTGTACTACTAAAAACAAAAAACCATATACCGACGCGCATGCGTCATGACTTCTCCCAATCAGCCTCTTCGAAAACATCTGAAGAGACGGGGAGGTTTCTCCCTCTATTGGGCAGAATGTGTATGAAAACTGACAGTATTTCTTTTACGTTTTGAATAATAGTAGCCATTTCGTAACGAAACTTAAAAATCAATGCAACATTTTCACACCCTAAAATACCCTAAATCCTTCGGAATAGAAAATCTCCCTAAACAGTTGCAAAGAAATATTATATCACGTGATGAAGATATATAATCTGTTGATTTCATCATGTCAACAATATCTGAAAATCAGCGTTATCAGTATAAACTTACTGTCTTTATAATAATTTTTCATTAGTTATAAATCATATTTTGAATTATGAAATAATGATTATAAAATGCCATTTTTCACTTATTTAGGTCATTTATACAAAGTATGCTGTCGCCGAATCCCAGACAAATAACAGACAATGAAATATGGAAACAAAAAAAAATGTAAAAGTTTATATTTAAAACATTTGAAAATATTTTAACCGAAACACATTTAAAAGTCCCACATGGTGGCTCAGAATTTACGTGCGTAGATAAATATTTGTTATAAAGTCCCAATCTTACATATCTCGCTTGTTTTTACTCAAGAACAATTTACAGTTTGCACGCCGAGGAGAGGAATATTTTTATTTTGAAGTACTAAATTGTTCTCCAAGGAAATTGAAAATATAATTCAGGCTATCATTGACAGAAACCTTTAATAAATTCTGTCATCGTACGGCGCTGGTTCAGTCAGCACTTTTGGAGTTGTTTTTTATGTGGGTGCAAATATTTCCGCATATCTCCTGACAAGAATGGATATTTTTTAACCTTTTGCTTGAAGTAGGAAATACGTAGTGTAAGAAATCGGCTTCCGGATTAGGTTGAATAAAAATTCAAAACATTTGAACAATCTGCGATGTATGTATGATCAGAATTAATGGAGTTTCGTGTTTAATAAAAAGATTAGACTGTTTAGTAAAGTTATTGAAAGAAATGGTAAATAATTTATGAATACGGTACCAACATAGAACAACGTAAAACCTGCGAAAAGTATCCATTTATACTCATTAATCTGAAGTATTCCGCTGTCCTTTAATTACTGAGAAGATTTATCGCTTCTTTGCCTGTAGTAACAACTTTTACAAAATGTTTCGCCTCTATCTGATATCACTGCTACCCTGTTTTCGGTAATAAAAAACACAATAAGTGTTGTGACATTGTCTCAATTACTACACGAATTAGTATTTCTATAAGTATGTGATGCCCCGTTCCTACCCCTCAAAATGCCATCTATCAGCAAACTGCTGATCTAGGCGGTCTCATAAACTCTAGGATAAGAGGCCATAGAGTTCTTGTAATGTGCGGTTCTGACGTTATAGAACGCATAAATCCCAGAGTGGTTCGAGGGCTTTTGAGATTTTTGACACTATAGTGACATTTAGAATCCCATAAACTTTGAACACTTTCGAGCACTTCAAATGCCGGAGAAAGCCTTTGAATTCGCCGGAACACCCCAATAGTCCACGGAGAAGAGATGTTTTTTTTTAGTGCCAGAGAGAGACGCAGCTCTGCTGGTCACCGACCTTATAGGCCGCGCTGTCGTTGAACCCGAAACCGTCCTGACATATCTACCTGTAAATTCTAACTCGCTGTACATACTTGCTTTTTGTAGTTGTAGTATGTTTAACGTATCGTAGTAAAGTAGTTGAAGCGAAAGGCTTGTCGTATTATTGACTACGGTACAGTGTATTTAAAATTAGGACTATAGGACCATGGGTAACATGTGATGAGCTGTGTTTCCTAGGTCACGCCTTCTAAAGCAGATGTTTCTGGTTATAAAATCGGAGCGCGAGTGTTCGTCGATGTGAAAATGGAGTGAGCTGATTGGTCGGTTCCAGGATCCTTCAGATTGCTTCACCAAAGTGTTGCAGCTTTCAGTATGGTCAGTACTTGGGAAGGTGAAGAGTTTTGGTTCCAGTAAGCTGGAATTCTATTGGCAGGTAGAAGGAGGGAAGAAAGTAATTGGTTAGTGAGGAAACAAAAGATTAAAGGTTCAGAATCCGTAAGTTCAATCGCTATAGCTTGGATCTTCCCCACGAGTGGATCTGCTCCAAAACTTACGAGAGTCTTAAGACAAGTACTATAGTTGAGGAAGATAAATGCGAGAAAGAAGTTTAAGGATAGGACACGTGAATTTTATTTATATTTTAAAAATATTTTTATAAATGTTTTTTGAGTCGGCAAAGCCAAGTATTGTTTTTTAAGTTTTTTATATGAAACGAAAGAAAACAAAAAATACCAAAATTCAATTAATTCAATAGCTGGCATGTCTTCTGATTAAAAAAAGCAATCTTATAAGAAGTACATTCTAGTAACTGAACGTACTAGGGGTTTAGCTGAAGCGTAAAGCGGACAGTGGACCTTCAAACCTAACTTTTTTTTTTCAATGGATTTCCTTGAAATTTAAATACGTGATTAGTACCATAGATATGAAAAAGTGATTAAAATTTAATCATGAAATATTAATAATTTAGGAATTATGAATTATTAATTATATCAAAAATTGGCCTCATTAAAAATGTTCCATGCGCATTTCTTTTGCATATAATAGGGTAATTTTTATTGACAGGATACCTTATAGAACTAACAGTGAAACTTATTGCTTGTTTTAAGCTTTCATTAAAAATATAAAGAGAAAAAAATAATAACAGTGAAAATACCCTTTCTATTACGCAAAATACCTATGAATCATCTTTTCAGGTACAGAATTTAGAAATTCTAAACTACGAAGCATAATTATTTTCAATAATATTTATTTGATATACAGTTAAGTATATAAAACTTAAATTTCAAAGCAATTCGATCATTAGAAATGCGCCCGGAGCAGTTTGAATATTCGTATGACATGAAAATTTTTATTTTGAGAAAAACACATTTAAAGATATTGCTATTAGTAACCACATAATATCTAAATTAAATACAAATGGATATAACTAGAAAAGAAATTACAGAAATTAAAAATTCTTTTTTCAAGACATTCTTACTCGTCCCTAGTTTCCCATTTCAATAAAATAAAAAAATCGAATTTTTGGACAAATTTCACAGTTTTGAATGTCCACTGTCCCCTTAAGGTCACGACTACTTGGAGCGAAACGTTGTAATGTAATGAAATGTAACATTCGGTAGTCAGTGCCTGAAAGCGAGCGACGAACCGAGCCGATCATGTTGAGCAATCAATCGAGCATTACTGGAATGTCGTTTTTTTCACTGATCCCTTTGATCGTTACATTATAAGTCACCGCAGGTCGCACTAAACTGGCCGAAGTGGAGCATTCAAAATGAGCATTCGCGAAGATATATGGTTACAGTTGTAATGTAATGCTAGCCATGAGGATAACATTACAAAGTTACCTTGTATGTCCGTCGCCGTCTTTGCTCGAATCAAATACATGCCATTTGGTGACCAACCGTGTTCAGTCGATTATAATGAGAAAAAACATTGTGAAAATCAGAAGGCATGACGCCAGTTTAACAAAGTATGTCAGAGTATTTTTTGGACAGGGAATGTGGTTCATCCTTTAGGATTCTCCTCCCAATTCCTCATATTATATTTTTACCATGTTTTTATTAACTCGTTTTCTTGTTTGTGTGTGTGTTTGTCCAGTATAAATCTTGTAATCGATTTTTAACTAACTTCAGGACTAGCTAGACATTTGAAACTTTTAGAATAGCTCAGAACACGATGACAGTGCATTCTTTTAATACTTTTATCCATCTTTAAGCAGATTTGAATTCATTTTCAGTTAATTTTGTTTAGTTGACTGGTGCAGCCATCTATCGCCCGGGACGGGAAGGAAAAGCTAAACGCAAGTTAACTTCCAATTACATTTATTTTCTTTCAAGTGGTAGGGATAATTCATAAATTTTTTTTAAAGTATTTATTAGTACATAGAATTGTCAAGTTTATATGATTCAACAGAAAATTTAAAAACATGGTGTATAAAAAGTTCTTTTTATCTTGTAATTATTACGACATGCTGCTCGAAACGAATTCAAAACCAGTGACTCCTCGCGGCTATTGTTCGACTATCTCAAAGTGTACGGTCGGGACATTTTTGAAATTCCTAACTTTACAAGGTTAAAAGCTACAATTTTTACTACAGCCGTAAACGTAAATTTTGAATTGAGGAATGGGAGAGTTATTGATAAGTCACCGTTATAAAAGCGCGAGGAAACCAAAATATTTCTAAATAATGCTGCATCAATGTATATAAGCTGTTAGGTTATTGAATTAGGTTTATGTTATCTTACTTTGTTTTTTGTATAGATTGGTAAGTATTCGGAAATTACTGCGACCACAGCTTTCGCTTATACGCCTTGTTCAAACTGACGACCGGAAGCTACGTAGCAATACCTGTACTCGCAGCCGAGGGTTAATTTCCCAATTTCGGTGACATTTTTCATTATTGTTGGGCCCACGAGTGCCGGATGGACAGTAAGGGTCTGTTCACATAGGAGTCCGTTGCGTTGCATTAAGGAAAAGATGACGTTGAGACGAAAATAAACCAATCATAGGCGTTAAAAATTTCATTGCTAATCGTTTGGAAGCATATGATTGGTTTATTTTCGTCTCAACGTCATCTTTTCCTTTTACGCAACGCAACGGACACCTATGTGAACAGGCCCTTAAGATCCGCCAACTAAAAAGGCAACCCCGGGCTCTTATATAGATTGGTAAATAGAAAAATTAAATATTTTTATTATTTTGTACATATACTTACTATTAATAATTTGCAAAATAGTGATTAGTATAAATGTTATCGAGGGCTTGTGGCGGCCCAGTGGTACAGCGCGCTGGTTTTCGGTGCTGAGGGTGCTCGGATCGAATCCTGGCGTCGCGCCACGAAAAATGCGTCCGTTCGTGTCGTCCCTTCATAGGGGGTAATGTTGTTCGCCTATATGGTGCCGCCATAATAAAATTGGCAGAAAATTGCTGCTTAGTATAGGCGAATGTTTGACGACAAGTGCCTCCGCATTGGGAAAAAAAATGTGATCAGAAAAGAAACCTGCGATACTGACTTTTTTTCTAGAATTTTACATTAGACACTTTATTTAGAATTCTAGTGATACTAGAACTAGACATTTCTAGGGATAATACAAGATACGCGATTAACTAATCTAAGCTTTCATTTTATGTTAATCAGTGGCCAATAATCTTACGGTTAATGCTTTCGTAAACTACCGCAAACATTTCTATTTTCTCCAAATTCAAAGTAGTATTTGTCCAATTTGAATGCGAATTTCCGTATTGAAATAATACGCTGACAAGTTAATTAATTATATGCCTTATTCCCCAAATGACACCTACCTCTTCGGAATAAAAGAAAATTCGAAACCAGGAAACTCTAATTGGAAAATTGAGACAAATATTAAAGCAAATAGGAGAAAAGCTTTAAGTGCTTTTAAAATTTGCCGCATTAACTAAGCTACTTAGGAATCGGCATCGAAAGGAATTTTCTATAAACGTTCCATTTTCTTCCTTAGAAAAACAATATTTACACACAATTTCAAAGCGAAATACCCCATTACCGTATATTCGTTTCCGTATTGAGCAAATTAAACACAACCAGGAAATAACGTAGAGACTTTTTGAATCCGCGCATTTACTAAAGCAAACATACTATATTAAGAGGAGTTTAAGTGAGTTTAGATTTGGAAAAATGTCCTATGTTTTATGTGATAATATTTAAATTTGAATAAACAAAGGAAACAACAATGACTGGAAAGATAATGAAATATTTCTGCGTATATTCTATACTTTCTATTATTTGATCTGTTAATGGTATGCAGTTAAAATTTTTCCCTTTAGTAAAAGAATTCACAATGAAATATTCTGATGAATGCTATTAAAACTAACAATTATTTTTTTCATTCCGGTGTCATGCCATATGCAGGTGATGCCACTCTCTGGCGAATAAATATTTCTTAGCTTAAATTATGGTAGCAGTCCTGTGTCTCCTGGTTTGAGGATACAACATTACAGCGACCAACTAGGTTTTATTACTAGTCATGACTAAAATAGAAGTTTAGAATTGTATCCCGCTAAGAAAATGCATTCCACTCGAAACTCGCACAACACAATAACTAAAATTAAACCGAGTCTGTCCCACTCCCTATCCCCCTCCTCTAACTTCCTCTAAGTGAATGTTAGACTGAGTATTAAGCCATCATATAAATTGGTTGCAACTTTTCACAGCCTTGATTGGCTGGAGAAAAAAGACTATGGCGCTAGTGTCTCCATCTTTACTTATATAAAAACCTAGTGTAGAAAAAGTGTAGGTAACCATTCCGGGACGGACCAAGTCGGGAACATCTTAATATTGCGACGCCATTTTCTTGAAAAATAATTTAATAAAATTTAATAAATAATTTGATAAATAAATAAATTTTTCTTGAAAAATAATACCACAAAAGTTACATATTTTGAAAGCCCTTTAAAAAAATATGAAATTTCAAGTGAACAAACACCCTAGCTCAAAACCGTTTAGTTTTTGAAATATTTTCAAATTAAAATATCCATTGAAAAGAATCATTTATTCAATTGAGTCATTTACTTGAATTTCGAATTCATTCTACTCCATGGTTTTTCATATTCCCTTTAAATAACTATATTTTTAATGTTTAATTTTAATGTTAATTAAATTGTGTTTCAGGTTTTATTTTTGTTTTATTTCATTGTTGTTTATGCTGTTTAAGTATCGTTTTCAGCAATGCCCGCTGTGTGGTGAGTCATTCACTTTTGAAACAGTTTTGGTTTATTTTTGATTTAGTTTAGTTTTGTTTTGTTGTTTACTACTGTTTAAGTGCAGTTTTCAGCAATGCCCGGTGAAAATGATGAATCACCTCTTGAAACGCTGATCAACATTCCGTCATTTTTGACGGGGGTTTAATACTAGTCTAAGATATGATGTCTTAGGCTCCTAGATACCTATGGTGACGCATCCAGTATATTGTTGTATATTGCCACAATATGAGATCACATTATCTGTCTGATTAATATACAAATGTTCCTTTCTCTATTGAAGTATTCTGAAATGGTCCCATTTGTAAAAATAAAGTGTATCATGATGTTTTTTAAGCGAAATGGATTTTAAGTTTGATACCTCTTCATTATCGCCAGTTGGAACGTCCGACCATTATAGCCGGTCTGATTTCAAACGCCATTAAAAAGCAGTGTACACTCAACTTCTTTACAAATGCACGCCAAGGTATAGGACGGTCAAAATATAGACATCACAGGACAGCCCGGAAAATAGGAAGCAACCAACATCTATGACCACATTTGAGTACTTTGTTTGAAAGATTGATCCTCATTATATATTTGGTATGGTATAAATGTTGCTCACAGAACGAGATCCCTGGAATAGATTAGTTCCAACCTTATACGACCTCAGGTAAAAGTTCAGGGTCGTCAATGATCATAAATTTTTAAAGATCTCCAATGAGCTTTGAGCAAAATATCTGAGTGCGACCATACATTCAGTAGATTGCTTTCATTGGTGCAGTTCGTAACAGTTATTTTACTGTTGGACAGTAATTAGAAAGCAACAGCCAAGTGCTTTAGATCTATATATATAAAACACTTCCGTAACTGACTGACTGACTGGCTGGCTCACTGACATACAACGCACAGACCAACCCACTGGACCTAAAGGGCTGACATTTTGCATGGTGATTCTTCTTATGGTGTAGGGGTGCACTAAGAAAGATTTTTCAAAAATTCTTCTTACATTTTTTAAATTAAATTTTTAATCTGCTTTTGTAACTTTTTTTAAGTTTGCATTTAAAATAATAATTTGAAGGTTATAAAATTTATATCATGAGGAAGATCATAAATATTCCTTTAAAATGAAATCCTTTTCGAACCTTTACCTCGATTTTTTAATTTTGGGGGAATTTTTAAAGATTAATTTTTAGAATTTAATTTTTTAAATGCTGATCACGTGATTTCTTTTTCTGGTACTTTAAATAAATTTATCGTCACGTGCATAACAACTAAATAGACAAAAAAAAATTTCCTTGTAATGCAGCAGACGATTAGATATTATCCAAAAAATAAATATCCCTTACGATTTTTTTATAAATATATATATATATATATGTAGGACGGCGTCTAGGGGTAAGTAACTTTACGGAAAGAATTATACTCAAGAAATAAACAGATTAATATCTAAACTAACATTTATTTACTTTTAAACACATAAAGAAAAGACATCACGCTATTTACAATTTACAAAGTTACGAGGAAGGTAAATTAAGATTTTACTACAGAGCATGGTTCACCTGTGAGATGGGGACTCCGAAATATCCCAATTCGTTTAGCGAATTTGATAAAAACGCGACGCGGGGAAAGAGGCACGACTTTACTCGTCCATGTCAGCGGGGGGTCTGCGAGTGAGCTTCAAATGCTCTCTCCGAATAGGTGACGTCATGCGCGCAAAGCTTTCCTATTGGACGCTTACGCCCAACGGAATAAAATTCGTTCAGGTCGAAGTCTCCATCTCTCACAAATCAATTTTCTACAAGTTCGGCCAGCCTGGAATCATTGACCTCAGTGATCTGACTTTACATAAGTCATAATACTCCACCGGTTCCCCAAGCCTCTTGGGCTTATCAACCATGAATCACCTGAAGACCAGTCGCTACGTAGCAATACCTGAATACGCAGTCGAGGGTTAATTTCCCAAGTTCGGTGACATTTTTCATTGCTGTGGGGCTCGAGGATGCCGGTCAAACAGTACAGATCTGTCATCCACTCAAGGCACCCCAAGCCCCCTGATCTGACTTTACATAAAACGATTGGCCTAAAACATCACTAAATAAATGTACATCAAAATTTCCGAAATGATTTAGATATGAGAAATAACCATACAATTCGCGCAAATGAATTACAATGAGGAAATACAATAAACAAAAATAAAATAAAAACACAGTAAACAATTATGAATAAAAAGAAAAAACGTTTAATCCCTCATCCTGGTGAGTAGGATTTCATTAGATCGGCAGACGAGGAGGTCAATCTAAGACCCTCGTGGTTACCTACTTTCTCTAACTCGTATCTATCTCTAGGCTTTACTTCGATAACTCTATATGGTTTTAAAAATTTAGGCCTTAGCTTCAAGCCTGTTCCAAATTGCGTTCTTCGGATGACTACTAGATCTCCCTGCTGATACTCAGGGGCCTTCTTGCATTTCTTATCGTAGGTTCTTTTATTCTCAGCCTGGATCTTCTGAATGTTTCTTTTAGCATCTTGTCGTAATTGGTTTCTTTGCTCTTGAAGTTCTTCCACCATCTCTTCCATTAGCAGATTTTTTAGGTGAAGGTCCTCCTTATTTCTCATGATGACGCCAGTTAGTAGTTCAAATGGGGACCATTTAGTACTTCGGTTGGAGGTGCTATTTAGAATTCTTTGCAGTGGGTCTACGAATTTGTACCACTTGGTAGGATCGACGATGGACATCTTGGTCAAAACAGGGATAAGAGTTCGGTGGATTCTCTCCACTTGACCGTTTCCTCGTGGTACGCCAGTGGTGATCTGCAGATGTTGGATGTTCTCTTCGGTACAATAGTCACTAAACACTTTGGAGATGAAAGCAGAACCGCGATCTGTTATTATTCTTTGGGGATTGCCGAAAGAATGACAATTATGTTGCATTTTTTGTTGCAATTTTTAATTTATCGAGGGCATCTTCTGTGGTGGTAGATCTTACGGGATACAGCCAGGTGAACTTCGTGAAGGCGTCGACTATTGTGAGGATATGTTGGTACCTTTTGTTGGTAGAGAGCATAGGACCAATGAAATCTACGTGATAGGTGCTTAACGGTACATCTTCTTTCGGAATAGGGTATAGGAAACCTTCTTTTTTCCCTCTCTTTCTGTTGGTTAAAATACACGGTACACAGTTAACGATCACGTTTTGCACTTGTCTGCTTAAATTAGGTATGAAAAATTCTCGTTTAACAATTTCTTCTGTTTTTGCAGCTGCGAAGTGTCCTTTCTCATGAGCTAGCTTGATTAGCTCAGTTTGCATATCTCTTGGTACTACCATTAATTCACGGCCATCTACGTATTTGTATAATATTTCGTTTTTAATGAAGAAGTCTGAAGTAGGGTTTGTTTCAATCAGTGATTTAAAATTTTGAGTGTTTTCGTCTCCTTGTTGAGATCTTTTCAATCTGGCGGTGAGAGTATCGCTTGTAATCATGGCGACGGGGTATCGGCTTAAAGCGTCTACATGCTGAATTCTCTGGCCGGGTCGATGTACAATTTCGTAATCATAATTTTCCAACAGTAGTGCCCATCTCGCTATACGAGTAACTAAATCTTTTTTGTCCATAGCCTTTTGAAAAGCTGAACAGTCCGTTATGATTTTGAAATGTTGCCCTAGAAGGTAGATTCGAAATTTCTTTAAAGCGGTGACAACAGCAAGAACTTCCAGTTCATAGCTACTGTATTTCTCCTCGGCTGGAGTAGTTTTCTGCGACATGTATTGAACAGGGTGTAATTTTCCGTCATCCGCTTCCTGGAGCAAAACAGCGCCATATCCTTGTTGGCTTGCATCGGTGTGTAGTTCGGTCCTTTTCCCTTGCTGAAAAATGCTTAAAACGGGACTTTCAGTTAATAGTTTCTTGAGCTTTTCGAATGCTTCAATTTGGGCTTGTTCGAATACAAATGGATTGTCTTTCCTTGTTAGATCACTCAGAGGTTTCGCTATTTTAGAGTACGCGGGAATAAATTTTCGAAAGTAGCCGGTTAGTCCTAAAAAACTTTGGATTTGCTTGACCGTTGTTGGCACTGGGAACTTCTTGACGGCTATCGTCTTCGCAATTGATGGGCGTATTGTTCCGTTTTCGACGACGTGACCCAAAAATTTGACTTTCCTACTTAGGAATCGACATTTCTCAAATTTAATTTCTAAGCCATACTTCGAAGCAACTTCAAACACTTTCTTTAGTTTTTCTAAACCTTCTCCTTCATCTTTTGCCGGAATTATCAAATCGTCCATGTAAATTACTACAATACCTTTTCGCATTAGTTCTCGAAAAATACTGTACACATATCTTTGGAATACGTTGGGACTAGTGCTTAGGCCGAAAGGTACTTTATTGAACTCGAATTGTCCGTCTGGAACAACGAAGGAGGTGAGGTGTTTGCAGTCTTCATTGACATCGACATGGAAAAATCCATTTCTCAAATCTAACGTAGTGTACACCTTGGCTTCTTGGAGTTTATCTAATACGTCTTCTATCAACGGCAATGGAAAACGATCCTTGACTAATTTCCGATTCAGCTTTCTGTAGTCCACACACAATCTAGTGGTGCCATCTTTTTTCTTGACTAGCACAATTGGACTCGCATATTCGGATGAGCTTGGTCTTATAATTCCTTGTTCAAGCCATTCGTCGACTTGCTTGTTGACTGCTTGGTTCTCGGTAAAGGATAAGCGACGTGCAGGCTGGTATACCGGTATGTCATCTTTCAAAATAATCCTCATGGACACGTTTGTCGTTTCGGTCTTATTTGGCTCATAGTTGGAGATCAATTCAAACAGTTCTTTTCTTATTCGTGGATTGCTAACATGTTTGACTTCAATTTCGTCTTCAGTTTTCGCTTCGTATACTTGCGTGTGCATGAACCAAGTTTTATCTTCATGTTTACGGAACTGAACACTTTCTTTATCGAAGAAGACGGAGGCTTGTTCCAAAATATCTGATCCGATTACTGCCTGAAATTCTAAACACGGCGTAGGTACGATGTGCCACGTGAGGGAATATTCTTTTCCATCCAATTCAATTTTCCGTTGGAACGACCCTTTTGTTTTGACTTCGTACTTCCCTAACCCAGATAACACTACTATGTCTTTCGAGAGTTCTGAGGGTTCGATTATTCCTTCGCACATATCTTCACGAATGAGTGTCGCTGAACTGCCTGTATCGATGAGAGCTTCAAAAGTCTTGTTACCGAAGGTTATTTTCTTTGTTTTAACTCTTCCTTGAGATATTCGTGAGCAGACTTGAACCGGAGAGCTTGCAGATTTATTAATGTTTGGGTTTTTGGGTCGCTTTGTACAATGTACGGCATAATGACCTGGTCCTTTGAAGTAGCTACAGATTAGTTGCTTATTTCTTCCGACGTAAGGAGTTCCGTTCGATTGAAAGTATTTTTTTCATGCCTATTGTTCCCAATTTGGAAATGTTCAGGTCTTCGAGAATAAGTATCGTTAGATCATCTGGTTTCATATTTTCCTTTAGCGAATGAGTTGGATGACTTCGGTTTTGATGTTCTTCGGACATCTTCATATTCTTCAAATTTTTTAGCTAGTTCGGAAGGTGAGTTAATAGTAGACCATTCGTCTAGAAAATGTTGCTGAAACTTGTAAGGTGCTTTCTTCTTAATTTGATCGGCTATAATTAACTCTCGTAGTTGATCGAATGTTTCTATTTTCAAACCGGAAGTCCATCCGTCGAAATACGTCTGCAGTTCGTAGTGAAAATCTTGCCATGTTCGCTCATCAGATTTTTGGTGAGATACAAATAGTTGACGAAGTTTTTCCGGAGACAACTTAAATCTTTTCAAAAGTAAATCCTTGACGTGGTCGTAATCATTACATTTATCCGCTGGTTCTCTTGCGATCAGATGAGCAACGTCAATGGGTATCAATCCTATCAGTCTCTGTACCCAATCTGTCTTCGGCAAAAATATCAATTCTGCGTGCCGTTCAAATAAGGTGAGGTTCAAGCTGATGTCATCCTTCATATTAAACTTATGGAAAGTTTCGTGAATCAATTTATTCGGCGCTTGGACGTTTTCGGCGTTGTTCGTCGTATTGACACTCTGTTGAGACTGTATTCGTAATTTCTCGAGTTCATGTCCTCGCTGTTCTCGCTTCTGTTCAATTTCTCTGTCTTCTGCTTCTCAAGGTAATTTTTCTTCTTTTTCTTCTGCTTTTCGGCGTAATTTCTCTTCTTTTTCTTCTGCTTCTCGGCGTACGCGTTCCTCAACTATGCTATCGATCAGTATTTTGACATCTTCCTCTACGTAATTTGGACTTTTCACGATCAGTTCTTTTATTCGAAGTTTAGTTGAACCCTCTTGGATACTTAACGACAATTCTGAGGCAAGTTCTATCAGGTCTTCCCTTTTCTTAGACAGAAGAAATGCCATTTCGTATAAAAATAAATCGGAGTGGTAACCCAGAGAACAAATTTAATTTAAAACTTAGTTCAATATTTCTTCAAAACTTATTCTCAATGTGAGAAATTTATTTAGTCGCACTTAAAAAAAACTCTTGCTCAACCAGGAAGAAAGATAAAACGTGAACAACAAAATGCAATCTCTTACGTTATTCGAATAAAACAAACAAATATTAGAAACTTCTGGAATCCGAAAATGGCACTGAAAACATATGCATAAACAACTTTTCAATTATTCACAATACCCAATTATTCATAAACAACTTTTAAATACAGAACAAAATATATATATTTTTTTTCGTTGCGATAAAAGAACATTATTTGAACTCATGGTTTCACACAAAATGCAAAACATCCTTTCTCAGCATTAGACTAAACAGAGAGAGAAAGATAAACACCTGTCGCGACAGTTCGCCTAATGTCTGCGAACGAGCGGAAATGATTTTTTCATTTTATTACTCAACTGTTACATCTGACAGCAAACAAACACTCTGAGGGAAAAACTTTAGCTTTTCAATGTTCTATATCGAACAAGGCTGTATACCATAAAAATGGGTTAATTGATATCAGAAAAAGGTTAAATATTTAAATATAGACTATTCTTAATTTATAAACATGGAAAGATAAATATTCAAATGAAATTTCGACAATTATATATTTCATACAACGTAATTGTAATATCTCTCGAATAATATGACTATGTTAATACAATCAATGTATTGGCGATTGTTCTTTGGCGTTGTTTCCTTGGCTTAATAATAAACATCACTGACCTGGCGATGGCGATTTCTCGGCGATTGTTGTGCTGTCCCTCTTTCGCTGGCGGGCTGATTTCTTTGGCGAATCTGTTAGCTGTGGACTTAAAAAAATACATTAGCATAGGACGTTGGTCTGTGAGCGAAAACCGAAAAAGGTGAACCCGAAAGGAAAAAATGCTCTTAGTTAAAAATAAAATTATTTCAAACCGAAAACGGAAGTAAAAGTATAAAATTCTTTAAACCGAAAACGAAAGTAAAAGTAAGGATGTTCCTAGGCAAATGCCTAATGTAAGGAAGCAGGTTTTAATCCGGGCCGGGGCCCCAATTTGTAGGACAGCGTCTAGGGGTAAGTAACTTTACGGAAAGAATTATACTCAAGAAATAAACAGATTAATATCTAAACTAACATTTATTTACTTTTAAACACATAAAGAAAAGACATCACGCTATTTACAATTTACAAAGTTACGAGGAAGGTAAATTAAAATTTTACTACAGAGCATGGTTCACCTGTGAGATGGGGACTCCGAAATATCCCAATTCGTTTAGCGAATTTGATAAAAACGCGACGCGGGGAAAGAGGCACGGCTTTACTCGTCCATGTCAGCGGGGGGTCTGCGAGTGAGCTTCAAATGCTCTCTCCGAATAGGTGACGTCATGCGCGCAAAGCTTTCCTATTGGACGCTTACACCCAACGGAATAAAATTCGTTCAGGTCGAAGTCTCCATCTTTCACAAATCAATTTTCTACATATATATATATATATATATATATATATATATATATATATATATATATATATATATATATATATATATATATATATATATATATATATATATATATATATATATATATATATATATATATTACATCAATTGTATACATTGATCGTCGCATTTATTATAAATATATATATTTATTTTTTGGCATTAATTGCATACATTGACCGTTGTATTTAATTTGAATGTACTCCGTAGCGAAGCGCAGGTTTTCAGCTAGTCATGCATAAACAAATTCAAGTGTTTTTTTTGTCGTTGCTTTAAAACGTTTAGAAATGTTTTATTTCAGTACACTACCAAGTTTTTAACAAAAGATAAGAAAACGAAAAAGATTCAATTGTAATTTTTACAATCTATCTAAATTGTCCTTTTCTTAAAACGAAATTTAATTAAAACTTAAAGAAAATTTTGCTCTACGTTCCTATCTTTCATTAACTTACTTCAAGATGTATATTTAGACTTTGATTTCTGAAAATAAAGTAAAATTTAATCCTAAAACAGAGTTGCCTACAAATATGACATCAGTGATGTTTATAAAGAAAACTCTTTTATTCTTTTCAGTGACTATAAGCGAGTGCGGATGCAAAATTTTCCAAAGATAAAAGCTCATTTTTTTTTGCTTTAAACACACAACAGAAGTTTTAGATACAAATGCCACAAACTGCCTGCTTTTAGAATGATTAATAGCCTAATGCAACATTTTTACGCTGCTGCGGATCACTGTTGTAGGCTTGTTTTTCTCAGAATAGAATTTTTCAAGATTTTCTAAGCTCAAAAGGATATATCTAAAACTCTTACTCTGAGAATCTCCTTGAAATGTTTGTTCAAAGTTCATGTTATTTTTTTTTATTTTCATTCAATTAACTTCGATATTTTTATTTAAGTTTGATTTCTGAAAACAAAGTAGAAAAAAAGTCTTAAAAAAAGTTGCGTACAAATTTTAACTTCATAGAAAGGTGCCGTTAAAACTTCTAAAAAAATTCCTCTAACTTATAAAATGGTTGCAAGCTCAGATTTTTAATCAATACTACCACAAAGATGTTGGTGGGAGCTATAAACGGTCTCATAGATTCCCGTGCGTAGACTGTGATTGGAAAATGTTGCATGGATCGTCGTGTTTCCTCTTGTCGTATAATGTTTTGTATTTGATGCTTCTCCTTCTTCAAAAGGGATGAATATCCAAGTTTTAGCCGTGGGGAAAAGCGGCATATTTAATAAAAAATATTCCTCACCGTTTTTGAAAAAAAAACATTTCAATTGTGCTCTCTTTTCAAACAATTTGGTTCCGCCTTGAAAATTTTCTAATTTTTTTTTCATTTACGATATTTTTTTTAATATTCAGCTTTTTTAAATTCATAATATGGGTGACCTCGTTTTTTCATATCATATTTCTTAGCCTTTTGTAATTCATTTTGTTTGTCAACGGGGTCTAAATTTTTTCGTTCTCTGTGCTTTTTTCTTGTTCAGGTTCTCTAAATTTATAAGCTGGTTCATTTCATTTATTTATCTTTAATACGTTTCCTCTTGTATTTTAGTCGATTTTGTCTGGATATTTATGCTTCTTCCTATGTCAAACATCTTAGACCCATCAAAACTCTATTATCCGTAGTAGAATTTTGCTCGGAATTGAGTAAATAAAAATTTCTTAATTTGTTAATATGAAGACCTTGATGGGTCATGATACCCTCGCTGGATGCTATGGGGCTTGAAATGTGGTAACTACTTCAAATGTTTGATACCTTGCGTAAAAATAAAATGATACTATGAACGACGATTGAACCGAATCTTGAAAAGACTAACAGCTTGGTTCCTAAAAAAATTGAGAAAAAGATTAGGCAATTTGTTGAGCAGATATAGAGTGGAATTGGCCATCCCACCTCCCCCGATATGCAGAATGGAACTGGCCCTCCAGACGTTAACAGAAGCTACCTGTACTGACTATGACAATTATAAAGATGTAGCTGTTCTTCGCTGTAGGCAGACGCAATTTCTTAAACGACGATTACGGATATGATTCCATCAAGAACGCTAAAGACGTGTTAACTTTTATTTCTTAGTATGTGTAATTGTATTAATAGTTCGTGTATATTAAATGTAATTATATGTGAGCTGCATCATTCTTCTCTACTACTCACCATTGCCCAATCTGACCACCCACACACACACATTATATATACACTCATGGACAAAAAAATTAGCGCACCAAGAAATAATTGCGGGATCGTAACGAAACTTGCAATGAAGGTACATGTCGGGAAGATATGCAAATGATTAGAAATGCAGCGTGATTGCGCATTACGTATAGCCAGTAGAGGGCATTGAACATTGTACTCTGTGGAGTATAAAACATGTAACCAAAGCTTGTTTGAGTGAGCTGAATCATTTACAAAGGAAGAGCTGAGATAGACATGCCATTACGCCGTGTTAGAAGACAATATAAGCAGTTGTCGCAGTTTGAGAGGGGGAGAATCGTCGGGATGATGGAAGCTGGGTGGTCAGCTAGGCGAGTAGCTCGTCAATTAGGCCGCTCTGATTGTGTTGTGAGGAGGTGTTGGGACCAGTGGACCCGAGAGATGTCATGTACACGAAGACCAGGCTCAGGACGCCCTCGACAGACCAGTCGTCGAGAAGACCGCCACATCGTAAGAAATGCACGCGTACAGCCAACTGCTTCATCGGCCGCCATCCAGGCACAGGTAGCACCTTCACTAGGGGCATCTGTGTCTTCTCGAACCCTACGAAGGCGCCTGGCTGAAGGACAGTTGTATCGCGCCATTACGTGTGCTGTCCTTGACGCCCACCCATCTACGCCTCCGTTTGGAGTTTTGCCGCGCACGAGGAAACTGGACTGCAGCGGAATGGAACCAGGTCGTCTTTAGCGACAAATCCAGATTCAACCTCGGCAGTGATGACAATCGTGTTCGTGTGTGGAGAGCCCGTGGTGAACGCTTCAATCCTGCCTTTGCTGTACAGCGACACATCGCTCCCACAGCTGGTGTGATGGTATGGGGTGCCATTGCCTACAATACACGGTCACTTCTAGTATTGTTCTGTGGCACCATGACAGCCCACCGGTAAGTTCATGAAATCCTGAAACCACATGTGTTGCCACTCATGCAACGGCTCCCAGGAGCCATTTTTCAACAAGACAATGCTCGGCCTCATACGGCAAGGGTGTCACAAGACTGTCTCTGCACTGTCCCTTCCTTGGCCTGCCCGATCCCCAGATTTGTCTCCAATCGAGCATATCTGGGATCATTTGGGACGACGAGATGGGCATCCCACGAGTTTGAACGAACTAGAGGCAAGGTTACAGTAAATATGGAACGAAATGTCTCAAGACATCATACACAACTTGTATGACTCAATGCCCGATCGTATCGCATCTTGCATTCGCGCTAGAGGGGGACCAACGGAGTATTATCTCCTCCGGTCTTTTGCTTTTTTCTCGGAAATAAATTATCCTTTTTCTTTGATTTTCTTATCATTTACTTATATCAAAATAGTCATTACGTATGTAAAATTTCGTTTCATTTTGACGACTCCTTCTTGGTGCGCTAATTTTTTTGTCCATGAGTGTATATATATATATATATATATATATATATATATATATATATATATATATATATATATATATATATATATATATATATATATATATATATATATATATATATATGTATATATGTATATATATGTGTGTATATATATACAGTGGAATCAAGATCTATCGTTTTTCAAGGGACCGACTGAAATGAATTATAAATGCGGGAAAACGATATATGCGGAAACATAACAAAGCAATATGATCGTTCGGACTGGATAAAATGAACGACACATACGGAAAAACGATGGATCCGAAAACGATCGATCGAGATTCCACTATATATATATATATATGTGTGTGTGTGTGTGTGTGTGTGTGTGTGTGTGTGTGTGTGTGTGTGTTTGTGTGTGTGTGTGTATGTATATATATATATATATATGTATGTATGTATATGATGTAGTTAAAACATATTTACTAACTAATATTTTAGGATATAATTAATTTATAACGCGCGTTGTATTCTCTGTCTTTAAATATATTAGCATTGTTAAAACACTGTAAGACTCTACTGAACTTGTTCCAACTAGCTGTGATCCAATTTTTAATTGCTTGATTATTACTGAAGATTATTAGAAAAAGTGCGCAATTTTTCTGATAATGTTATGTCGCATGAGAGTATATTAAAATATTAGATCGTGGCAAGCATTAGTATTTGATTCTTTAGCTTTAAATAACAAGATATGACCGTAAGATTGATTTTTTTCATTTTATTCTTTTACTTGTTAAAGTGGGTGGTATTTTTTTTTGGTGGCTGGTAAATATTCATCATATTTATTTATTAATGTTAGAGTGTTTTATTTTTTATTTTGATTTAATAGTAAATTTTCTATCATGTATCCATACCCTTGTTTAAACTGGGCTGGTAGAGCAAAGTAATCTATGCACAAGCTCATCGCCATTTTCGCAGTATTCCGCAGCGCATTCCCAGAAGTACACCGGATAAAGGGATTATCAAAAGTATCCATTATAAGAAGGAATCCAAAAAACAACCCCTTTTTGGTGGCTTTTGCAGGCGGCGGCCAAGGGATAGTCGAACACCTGGCTGATGAGGGGTAAGCGCATTGATACATCGGACATCGCCGAGCGCCGAGCTTAGTCCCAGAGTTTTAAAAAGAAATCCCGAATTGATGCAAGACCAAAGTTTAAAAAAATACTGTACAGCATTTTATTTTATAATTCAATTTCCTCAAGTTCTGTTTGTCCGGATTTCCTTCTTAAAATCAAGGAGCGATGACGCCCTCATTTTCACCCAAGCGTAGCCATACAAAGGGGTGGCGAGGTCAACTGGAGGGAGAACTTCGAAAGGAGAATTTTTGAAGGGGATAGTTTTTTTTTTTTCTTCCTCGGATCGGCGATTTTGGAAGGTGGTCATCCCTCAAGCACTACTACCCCGGAGATGCGAGTCTAATCCCGAGATGATGAAGAACTTTTCCCAACGTACCCAGAGATGTCTGAGGAAAGGGAGAAAGACTTGCCTGGCTATGATAAGACCTGCTGGTTCATCCCCTTTTAAGGGGGCAAGGGACGTTTAACTTCGTTTGTTTTAAGTTTTCAATAATTTACTCTTTATTCTAAATGAGGAAAATTACTAATATTTTTTACTGTATTGAAGACACTTAGAATTCACAAATAAGTATTTTATTTAAGAATAAGAACTTTTTATCAAAAAAATGTTTCAAAAATGATAGCATTTTTCAAAATGCTCTATGCGCATTACTTTTCATTTGAATTCTTTCAAATTTGCTAAGATTGTTAATTGAATCGTTTTACACAAACCTGTGCATAATTCTTTGAAACCACAAATATATTTCAAATTTGTAGACCATGAAATAAAGCAAAAATGTAAAAAAAAATCTAAAAAATAACAGCCAAATTTAAAAAAATAATTACATATGGCTTTAGATTCATAAAAAGAAATCCATAGCACAATTATATTAATATATGTACGGTAAACTTATGTTAAAAAATCTAAGGTTATTAAATGATTTGGAATGCGCATGGAGCATTTTGAAAAATGCTAGTATTTTTGAAAATATTTTTGAAAAGGCATTTTTGCGCCAAAAAAAATTCTTATTCTGGATTTTAAGGATTTTAAATGTAGTAAAAAAAGAATACAAATTATTCTCATTTTGTATATAGAGTTAAAACTTGAAAATTGAAAAATTCGAAGCTTAAGGTCCCTTGTTCCCTTAAATTATGCTAATGAAGACGGTGCCGTCCCCCTTTTCTTTTAATTATTCGCTGCAGCAATAATAATTTTTATTTCTTTTATTTTTTAATTTTATTTAACTTAATAATTAATGAACTAAAATTTTTGGTTACCAGCCACTTACACGAATTTCGTTAAATTATATAATGATATGAATTAATTAATTCTGTTGAAAATTCGAGAAGAGTGCATCCTCAATGAGAAATTAGCCGCAAGGCACTGTATACTAATGGTCATATAATGCTTAATAAATCATATTAAATTTTTGTATAAATTTTGGTCATGTCAATTATTGTCTCAGTTTCGCTTCTTCTTAGCTTTTTCTTTCAGGTTTCCTTTATAGTAATATTAAGTCAAGTTCATTAAATTTGTTTTTAACGATTCAACCCTCTACAGCAGGGGTATTAACAAATGAATCAGGTATTTTTATTGTAAAGGGTTATTGCTAAACACAACGCTACTCTTTTCCATCTCCTTAAATATTTCATGCAAATATTTTTTTAACACCTCTAAGAGAGTATATAAGCTTTAACAATCTTAATCATTTATTTCCCCCCTTTTCATAGGTAAAATATCTCTCACTCATACTCTCTCACACACACACACTCACACTCACACACTCTCTCACACACACACGCACGCACACACGCACGCGCACACACACACGCACACACACATATACACACACACACACACTAATAATAATAATAATAATAATAATAATGTATTTTTTACAGAAAATTTCAGTTTTCTTTAGTATTTTTTACATGTTCGGTCATTTATATTCAAGAGAAACTGCTTTAAACAATTCTCACAAAATGCCTGCAAGTAAAACAAAAATAATTCTTTTTGTTCCTGATCTCTTAAATTTAAACAACTTTCTCGCTTAAATCTCATTTCGTAATTAAAGAATTTAAATGCCTCTATAATAGCATAAAATTTAGAAAAATGTAGCACTGATAAACGTTCCTTTCGTAAAACATAATAATTACAGAGTTTGGAAACTCTTTAAAGTGCTTTCAAAGAAACCTTTAAGAGCTAGATGAAATCGTTTTTTTTAGTTTTGTCGTTATTTTTAAATTCAAAATAAATGGAAAACGATGTACTACTTTTTTCTCGTCTTAAGAATATTTGTATTATATTCCATTTTAAAATATAGAACTAGAAAAGATTAATCTGCGAATTTAAACCCACTTGATATAACTAAAAGATTCGACATTTTATCTTTTCGAAACCTAAGTATTTATAAAAATTTTCAACTTTCTTTGATTAGTACCGGTTTAAAGCAAAATCCTCATGCTCTCGAAAATCTAATTAAATTTCATATTGAGAGCAATACATCTGAGGTAATGAAAGCAAACAAGTACACATTTAAAAGATAGTAACTGTGGCTCAAGTAAATACGTTAATCGGATTTATAATCTGGATTACAACACTTTGGAGTTGCCCTTTATGAATATAAAAGATATTACTGAAATTTTATCTCTCGTTGATAAAATGTAATTAAATGTCTGTGTATACCTAGATATTCTGACCTTTTTGACAAAAGTAATAGTTTAAAATTAATCCGTATTTTTAGATATGTACGGAGACCTTGTATTAAAGGCTTAATTGTTCAAGCAGTGGTTTTTAATGAATTAAAAATTAAACTGATAATAAATTATGTGCATGCAAATGTTTAGTTCATACTGTCAGTTGCGATAGATTGTTTTACTCATTTCATTTATAATTTACTAGCTAAAAACCCGCACTTCGCTACGGAATACATTCAAATTAAATACAAAGGTCAATCTATGCAATTAATGCCAAAACAAAATAAATATATATATTTAAAATAAATACGACGATCAATGTATACAATTGATGAATATATATATATATATATATATATATATATATATATATATATATATAAATCGTAAGGGATATTTATTTTTCTTTGGATAATATCGAATCGTCTGCTGCATTAAAAAGAAGAAAATTTTTTTTTGTCAATTTAGTTGTTATGCACGGGACGATAACTTTATTTAAAGTACCAGAAAAAGAAATCACTTGATCGGTATTTAATAAATTAAATTCTAAAAATGAATCTTTGAAAATTCACCAAAAATCAGAAAATCGAGGTAAAAATTCGAAAAAGATTTCATTTTAAAGGAATTGTTAGGATCTTTCTCGTGATATAAATTTTATAACCCTCAATTTATTATTTTAAATGCAAACTTAAAAAAAGTTACAAAAACAGCTTATAAATTTAATTTTTAAAAAATGTAAGAAGAATTTTTCAAAAATCTTTCTTAGTGCACCCCTACACCATAAGAAGAATCGCCATGCAAAATTTCAGCCCTTTAGTTCCAGCGGTTTGGTCTGTGCGTTGTATGTCAGTGAGTCAATGAGTCAGTTACGGAACTGTTTTATACACTGCTGGCCACCCAAATTGCAACACCAAGAAAGACAAGAGATATCACAACAAAATTAATTTTGTAGATAACATGTTGACCAAGTATCAAATGATTAAATTTATAGACTTCTGTGAAGTGTGGTTCCTGCCAAAATCAGTAGAAAGAGTAGCCGCCATTGTTGGAGATCACCGCTGCCACACGCCTCGGCATTAATTCAACGAGACTTTGGATGAGTTCTTGGGGTACAGCAGACCAAGCAGCTTCCACACGTTGCCAAAGTTTATCTGCTGTGGCAGCTGGGGATGGAATCTGGGTCAATCGTAGAGCAACCATGGACCACATGTTTTCTATCGGCGAAAGATCCGGAGAGCGAGGCGGCCAGGGAAGCAATTCAATCTGGCGATTGACGAAGAACCGTTGGACAATGCGTGCCACGTGTGGTCGCGCATTATCCTGTTGAAATATGGCTGTGGGCAAGCCCTGAAGGTAAGGAAGAACAACTGGCTCCAACAACTCGGAGATGTAGCGCTGGCTGTTTAAAGTACCGGCAATGCGTACTAGAGGTGTGCGAGAGTGATATCCAATACCGCCCCATACCATAATACCCGGTGCAGGACCAGTGTGGCGGTGCATAACGCAGCTGTTCAGCATCCTCTCTTCACGGTGTCTCCAGACTCGAATGCGACCATCGTGGTGTTGCAGACAGAAGCGTGACTCGTCAGTAAAGACAATTTCATTCCATTCTGCCGTCCACATCCTTCTGTCATCGCACCATTGGCGGCGGAGACGTCTGTGGTTTTGCGTCAAGGGTAGACAAAACAATGGATGTCTTGCGGACAGACCACTCTACTGTAAACGGCGTCGAATGGTACGCGCAGACACTGGATGATGCGTTACAGACTGCATGTGCTGTGCTATGGTTCGTGATGTGACTGAGCGATCCGTCACAACCATGCGCACAATTTGCCTGTCATCACGTGAAGTGGTGCTCTGAGGTGGATGCGATCGAACACGTCGGTCCGTCGTACCCTCCTGCATCCAACGATCACATATCCGCATTACAGTTCTTTGGTTTCGTCCAACACGACTACCGATTTCCCTGAAAGATAATCCACAATCTCGGTAGTCCAATATCCTTCCTCTGTCGAACTCGGATACTTGATCAAAAGATTATCGTTGTTTTCGACGAGGCATAATTGATCGTTTTTTTTTTTAAAACCACAAGAAAAACACAATTGCCGAACTTGAAATCGTCGAAATCTCCAAGCCTTAAATAGCGCTTTGAAGTGGCGCCACAAGCGCGCGTGATATGCGTCTGCGCTGAAATTCTAATCATTTGCATATCTGACCTCCGCTAATGCATGTTGTAAATTTCATGTTATTTGCATGTTTCCTTCAGGGTGTTGCATTTACAGTGGCCAGCAGTGTACATATAGATTATAAGGATTAAAAGTTAAAATTAATTTGTTGCTTGAAAGGTCTTTCAAATTTATAAAGATAAATGAAAATCAAATTTGAGAATGGCATGTAATCACCTTTCTTACTGATGCGATATATTTTTGTAATGTTACTTTTGAGGAGGGCTTAAGCACAACAGGTTAACTTCCTTAGAACACCTTTTTAAACGGTTCTGTGCCAAATTGATATTAATGATGTCCACCTCAGGAGAGAAGAACCCTGAAGCTTTATTTAAGGTTACTTCTTCCGGGAAGTCGATATTCGAAATTTAGGTTCCAGGATAAGGAACACCTCTCAATGGGTAAAGCAAGAAAAGTATCGCTCTTTAAGTTTTGAGAAAATTGCGAAAGTTTTAACTATTTAGGCTTAAAGAAAGCTATCGCGTGTTTTCCTTTTCCATTTTTATGTAATCAACGCAATGTACGACTTTTAACCCTGATCATACTTTTACTCTTTCGCGATGTTTACTTGTCCCGATGACTAAAGACTAAGTATTAAGTGTTTGGACTGAAGGTGCATTTTGCTATTTACCATGTTTTTATTAACTCGCTTTCTTGTTTGTGTGTGTGTGTGTGTTTGTCCAGTCCAAATCTTGCAATCGATTTTTAACTAACTTTCCGACTAGCTAGACATTTTAAACGTTTAGAATAGCTCAGAACACGATGACAATGCATACTTTTGATACTTTTAGCCATCTGTAAGCAGGATTGAATTCATTTTCAGTTAATTTTGTTTTGTAGAATGGTGCAGCCATCTATCGGTCGGGATGGGAACGAAAAATTAATCGCAAGTTAACTTCCAATTAACTTCGTTTTCATTCAAGTTCATGAATAATTCATCAAAAAATTTTTAAAAAAGTATTTATTAATCCATAGAATTGTCAAGTTTATATGATACAACAGAAAATTTAAAAACATGGTATATAAAAAGTTCTTTTTATCTTGTAATTGTTATACTATTTTTCATTGTATTTTAATTTTATTTGTGATTTATGTTGAATATCTTCATTGGGGGAAGGATGTTTCATTTTTCTTTACCTAGAGCGCAGTTGTGCCATGTGACCAACGCACGTGATGAATATCCCCAATGAAAGACATGTTAGCTGACGTTGGAATCGGGCACGGGAAGTAATGAAAATTTTCTATCCATAATAATAATATTTCGCAGTTGTAAATATGTAAATAAGTTATATGTGATAGAATTAAATGAAAAAAATCTTTCTGCGGACTGAATTTTGAATCAAAATAGAACTGGATACATTATTTCCACACAGGTCTAAGAGGTGCAGTTCCAAGCCAAATGCAATTCTACCATATTCATTGTTACCTCCTCACGATAGGTAGGTTCGATAAAGGCGCCTCATTAAAAATTGTATGTCAGTGGGAATGCCATTGAAAACATTTTCGTTGTTTTTCAAGGCTGGTATCATAAAAGCCCCTCCACAAATTCTACATTTTATATACTTAAGAATTTTATTATTGACACCAAGTTGCTACTTTTATCACTTTTTACCATGTTTTTATTAACTCGCTTCCTTGTTTGTTTGTGTGGGTGTTTGTCCAGTACAAATCTTGCAATCGATTTTTAACTAACTTCCCGACTAGCTAGACATTTGGAACTTTTAGAATAGCTCAGAACACGATGGGAATGCTTTATTTTAATACTTTTAGCCATCCTTAAGCAGATTGAATTCGTTTTCAGTTAATTTTGTTTTGTAGAATGGTGTAGCCATCTATCAGCCGGGATGGGAACGAAAAGTTAAACGCAAGTCACGCACGCAATTCCCGAGCTAAACGATTCATTACGCAATTGATCTTTTATTTTGAAGTTGATGGGATAATTTATCAAAAAAAATTTTAAATGTATTTATTAATACATAGAATTGTCATGTTTATATGATTTAACAGAAAATTTAAAAATATGGTATATAAAAAGTTCTTTTTATCTTTTAATTATTCAAATTTGGGTTTCTGCTTTCTCAAGTTTAAAAAAAATACCAGCAACATAAGTAATACAGGAATGCTATGTAGACGTTTGAGAGAGGAAGACAAAATTATGAATTCAATCGACAATACCTTCGCATATTTAAAATCCCTAATCGAGTTATTTTTTTTTCTCTCGTGATTTGAATTATCAACATTCGGTTTTATTGTTATCCGTTAAACAGATAGATTGTCCTAAATGTTCATAAAACAAGTAATTTAAACAAGTAATGTAAACAAGTAATCCTTGGTGACTTCAAGCAAAGGAAGAAAAAATAGAGGTAATATAACAATTTTCGGAGTTTGAAGATTCTTAGCTGGTCTGTAAATATGTATTTTTTCAACTCGGGGAAATATATCGGTGAAGTTAAGTAATTTTGTTTTGGGGTAACACTTATCATTGAATATTTTAAGCCAGTCAAAATGAACAATTTTTGCCAATTTTCAAAGAAAATACGTTTTACCGTATGTGAACTTCATCTATATATTTAAGTTGCTAAGTCGACTTTTGGGGCAGTCCGTGAGAGAAAACTACTGCATCAATTTACTTCATTTTGGGCTTAAACGAAAGATTGCAATCTGTAGATTTGTCAAATTTGGTTTTTGTAACCGAAATTTCTATTAATGAGCGATAATTTACAATCAAATATTGATTTTTGCGCATGCTCAGTGGCATATTTAAATCTGACTTTAGAAACTCACTGTTTCTACGCATGCACAGTGACATGTTTTAATGATAAACACGTTTATTCCGAGGATATCTCTAGATATCTCTCTGCCATTTTTATTTTTACGATAATTATGTTTGTGAAATATAAGATTTAACGTGATGGAAATTGTTTATTTCGCGCTGTTTAATTAGCGATAATTTACCATTAAAAAATTGCTTTCTGCGCATGCTCAGTGACATTTTCAAATCTGACTTTAGATACTCACTAAGCACGAGGCCGCTTAAACACATTAATTTGTTTCTGCGCATTATTATGATTTTCAACATCTGGCAATGATGAATATAATTTGTGTATTAGTACATTTATTTACTATCTTGCCGTCATATTTTGACGGGTATCACCTAGTTATCTTTTAAAGTGCACTTTAAAATGATTATTTTTAAATGATTATTTATCTTATTTTTATTTCTGGAGTGTTTCGGAGTCTTTAGAAACACTCCAGAAATTAAAATTTAAGATTTATGTTATAGTTTGGGGCAGAAATGCCCAAAAACTTTAAATAAATATAAAGATATGAAAATAAAGTTTTAGCTTAAAGTGCAGAGTCGTTATAGATAAAAGGGAAGGAGGTCTATTGCCTTAATAGATATTGACGATAGCTGGGAAAATTGAACATAAATAAGATAAACAACCTTTTTGAAAATGTGTGGTGTGTAAGCCTGAAGCGAAACATACATAAAACTAGTTTAAAAATAACACAAGTTTATTTAGATATATATGGAAGTTGAATTAAAAAAAATATAAAAAAATGCAACACATAAATACTTCCTGTAAACATACGGGATTGTAGGGAACCTTACACAGGTTCAACTGCTCGAGAATTACAAAAAAATTTTCGTGAAGTCTTTAAAAATACAGACGAACAAAAAAGTTTTTTTTCTTCTTCTAGCTTTAACAGGAGATATTGTAAAAATCAAACCATCTCACATTTAGAAAGACCCAAATCCCTTGGGTGTTTTATCGAGAGCGATCAGCTTCAAAAAAACAATGCTGCGTAACACCTTGCACGAGCATTAGGAATTACGGCGAGAAGAGGCACTGAACTCGGGCACGTCGGTTCACCGCCGAACCCTGATCGAAGTATAAACATCGCAGGTAATGGCTTCTTGAAAATGGAACGGTTTGCATGCACAGCATACTGCTAACTGTCAAACACCGGGCACCGACTGGAAGAACACACACCGCTTCACTGAAGTAGCTCGCTGTACGGTACTTATGTAAGAAGGCCGATTACGATGCTCCCTGCCGGATTTCCGAAATAATGCAAATTTATTGCACTTTAGAAAAACGACGTCACACGATGACAAGATGACGTCACTGTTCTGTAAACTCCGTCGACTTGCTGAGATGACGTCATGATTAACGAAACGTTAACGGTTTAATGACGGCTCACGAAGTAAATATTTAAGGCTAGATAGGGAGGAAAAATGCATTCCTGCTATTTTTTCCTAACAATTTACAATCGAAATTTATTAAACTTTATTATCAAAGGAAATCATGTTACTTGGTAATTAAGAAATACTTAAAATAAAATAGTATTAACCTAATAAAAAACAACAAATTGCATGCTTAAACTATTCTAAGAGTGAATTTGACATTATATAAAAGAGCTTCCCTTTTGATTTGGAGACAATCTTCCCAGACAGTTTGCCCTTGTAACATCGTATGATAAATAGTTTTCTTTATCTGAGTTTAAAATCATTTTAAAATCAAGATATGCTGTCTGATTGAAAATTTCTTTTTATCATGTGCATACTCATTTTAAATTTTTTTTCCTGATTTATATGTATTCAATAGTCTTTGAAATATATCAAATAATTTTCTTGATACGGCTGCCTTTGTTCATATGTCTGTGACTAGAATTTTATTTTGCTGTACGGGAAATATATATTTATTTTTCTTTTGTAAACAGACAATTAGAATTTGATACTTTATCGAAGCAAACACTTCTATTTCATAAAATATTAAAATAATGCATTATTTACTCTGATAAATACGTCAGATTTTGTTGAGCCATTTTTTTAGTAACTGAAAACAAAAAAACTAACAACAAGTTAATGAGATTTCCATCAATAAAATATTTAAAAGCGAATAGCATTACTTCTCATCTTACAGAGCATTCCACCTCTTAAATTTCATGTCTGAATAAGTTGTATCTGAAACAAATTAATCTTAAACAACTCCTCAACTTTTTACATGGATTTTTATTCTGAATGCAAATATACTCTTCCTTCAGCATTTATCTAACATACAGGAGCTGGAATATATGTGTTGGTTCGTAGGTGAAGATCATAGAGAGGGTTTGTCAAGATGCTAAATGTGTAAACCATGGATGTGTAACCCTTTGGATAGCCAAGCCAACATTCAGTGATGATAATTTTTCTGCAACAGCATACAAAATGTGTAATATAGATAAAGCCTATAAGAAAAAAAAATCCTTTATTTTTCTTACATTTTATTGTAACATTAAAAAAAGAGGGCCATATTTCTCCAAAAAAAGTTCTTGGTTTGATACGTTACAAAAGTTTAGAATTAAACTGCACAAACTGTATGTCTTTGCGAAGATTCCATTGCTAGATAGAACTTTTTTATGTTGCACTCTTAAAGCACAACCTTCTGTACCTCCATTTTTTATGTCACTTTACCACCGAATGGAATTAGTTACCATTGACCTTTTTTTTAAAAGATTTGCCTATATATATATATATATATATATATATATATATATATATATATATATATATATATATATATATATATATCATTGAAAAGAAATCTGCGATTTTGAGTTAATGAGGAAAACTATTTTTGCTTTAGTTAAATGTTAATTGTTGACTGGGGGTTTCTCTTTTTTTGCTAAAATTTCTAAACATATAAGCGTGCTTGAGTGTGTAAAAAATCGAATATAGGATCCTCAAAAGTATATAATACCATTAAATCCCTTCCATGTACGTAACGCCTAACGCTTCCACTATATAAATGTAGTGCATTACAGTTAATTCCGCATCTTAATCATTGGTCTTATTTAGAGGAGATCAGATTAAATTCTGAAGACAAAAATGGCGATATGTTTAACTATAAATTTCAGAAGTTTAGCATGAAACCTTTTTACGTCACACAGTCTTACGGTTGTCAATTTCAATTCCTCCTGAAGATTTCCTGCAAACTCAAATTACGCGACACAGCTCGGCCAGGATTCAATAAAACGATTGATACAAGGTCCTTTAAATTGACTCTGTTATCCCCTAACCTTTCATTTAATCCCAAAGAGCTCTCCTTTGTTACTCTACTCGCATTCCGGAAGTCGTTAGGGCAAGACTCAAAAGACGCCGCTGGATCTGCGGTAATGGAAAAAAGGAGTTCGATGCCTTCGGGTAATTTCATAGGCGGAATATTTTGGCCCGAATTTCAATTCTTTGGAGAAGACAAGTAGAGATAGAGTATAGGAAATATGGCCTTACTTTTAATGCTCATGTTTGACGTGAATTGTTATCGATTTTACACTTTTTGTAGCAATTGACTGTTATAATTTTTTTCTTAGATGTCTTCTTCTTCTTCTGGAATATTTATTTATTTTGGTTTTGTAACACCAATTAACTGTAAAACTCAAAAATTGGGAAAGATTTTGATTTTTTTGTTTATTTTTGACTGTACTTTTGATATTCAGGGGTATTTAAATAAAATTAAAAATATTAAACCAAAAAATATTTTTAATTCTTTCCGAACTTTCTTCCTAGTGACTTACCTCTGAAGTAAAAAAGTATTATAACCTGAAAAACAAAACAAATGAATCAGTAATACTCTACTCCAGGACTCTATGAAACACGATGTCGGACTCTATGAAAAATCTGACTAAGAAGTGGAAACAATTCTAAATTCGCCACAGGTGAGGAATCTCTAAATGAAACATACTGACTTCAACTATATATATAAAACAGTTCCGTAACTGACTCACTGACTGACTCACTGACATACAACGCACAGACCAAACCGCTGGACCTAAAGAGCTGACATTTTGCATGGCGATTCTTCTGATCGTGTAGGGGTGCACTAAGAGAGATTTTTGAAAAATTCTTCTTAGATTTTTTAAAATTAAATTTTTAAGCTGTTTTTGTAACTTTGTTTAAAGTTTACATTTAAAATAATGATTTGAGGGTTATAAAATTTATATCACGAAAGAAATCCTAAAATTTGCTTTAAAATGAAATCTTTTTCGAACCGTTACCTCGATTTTCTGATTTTTGGTGAATTTATAAAGATTATTTTTTAGAATTTAATTTATTAAATGCTGATCACGTGATTTCTTTTTCTGATACTTTAAATAAATTTATCGTCACGTGCATAACAACTAAATAGACAAAAAAATATTTTTTTTTCTTTCTAATGCAGCAGACGATTGGACGTTATCCAAAAAATTAATATCCCTTACGATTTTTTTATAAATACAGTGGCTCCCAAAAGTGTTCGTACACTTACGAATTTCAATGATATAGGGGTGTATCCATTAATTAAAATGAATATTTCAGAATGGGTATTTAATAATAAGATCTATAATCTATTCTTAACAAAACTACATGAAATATTTTGAAAACATAGTAAAACTTTATTTTTAAGAAACCAGTAATTAAAAAGTAACAAAAACTTTATCTCACAAAAGTCATCGTACACTGAAATATTTTCAGATAAATTCATAATTAAAGTTATCCTCTGGCGCTTCATTTTTATTTTTGAATTGTGGTGGCATTTAAAATATTGTTTGGCTTTAATTTTTACTTGCCTACTCCGTAATATTCTATTTATTATTTAAAAATGGCTCGTAGTCGTAAAGAAACAACAAACAGCATTCGAAAATTGATTATTTTTCATCATAGTAGTGGTAAATCAGTTCGGAATATTGCTAAATTACTTAATTTATCCCATTCTACTGTGCAGTATGTGAAAAAACGTTTTAAAGAAGAAAATTGGATCGAAAACAAGGTAAGAAACGGCCGTCCGGTAAAGTTAACAAAACGTGATCAGAGATTTATAATTAGAAAATTTGTGAAAGATCCACGTTTGAGTGCGGTAAAAGTTTCTGCAGAATTCAATGAAACATTTTCTACTTCAATTTCACAAGAAATGTTTTGACGAGTTCTCAGAACAGCTGGATTACATGGGCGTTCTGCCCACAGAAAAATTTTTGTGAGTGAGAAAAACAGAAAGTTTAGGCTTCCCTTCGCACTATCAATGATAAATAAGCCCCAAACCTATTGGAATAATGTCTTATTTACCGATGAACATTTTTGGTGCTGATGGGCTTATAATTGTATGGAGAAGAAAAAAATGAGGAACTTAATTTCAAGAACTTAGTAGGAACAGTTAAGAATGCCGGTGGAGGTATCCTTGTGTGGGGGTGCATGTCAGCATTAGGACTAGAAAATTTGGTATTTATTGATGGTATAATGAATCATGCTGTTTTTATAAATATTTTAAGAGACAATTTAAAATTATCAGCTCAAAATTTGGGTATTGAAAACAACTTTGTTTTTTATCAAGATAACGATCCTAAACACACGGCTCTCGATGTTCGCATCTGGTGTCTCTATAATTGTCCACAAGTTTTGAAAACACCACCTCAATCGCCAGATTTAAACCCAATAGAACATATTTGGAGAGAACTGGAGGTTCGAGTACGAAAACACGACATTCACACGAAAAGCGAACTAAAATCAATTATGATGGAAGAATGGATGAACATTGATGCAAAAATTACAAAAGAACTAAAGCAATCTATTCCCAGACGTTTAAAAGCTGTTGTGGATGCTAAAGGATATCCTACTAAATATTAATTTAACGAAAAATTAGAATATTTACTAATATGTAGAGATTTTTTACAAGTGTACGATGACTTTTGTGAGGTAAAGTTTTTGTTACTTTTGGATTATTGGTTTCTTAAAAATAAAGTTTTACTATGTTTTCAAAATATTTCATGTAGTTTTGTTGAGAATAGATTATAGATCTTATTATTAAATACCCATTCTGAAATATTCATTTTAATCAATGGATAGACCCCTATTTCATTGAAAATCGTAAGTGTACGAACACTTTTGGGAGTCACTGTATATATATTGTTTTTTACATCAATTGAATACATTGATCGTCGGATTTATTATAAATATACATATTTATTTTTTTGGTATTAATTGCATACATTGACCGTTGCATTTAATTTGAATGTACTCCGTAGCCAAGCGCGGGTTTTCAGCTAGTTCTTACATATAAATATCCACTCCATCTCTCAATCTGTCCACAGTTTGACCCATGGTACTAGAGCAATTTTTCTTTTTAAGTCCATTTGTAAACATGATTGGTTCAGGAACTTCTTTGAACTGCCATCCATACTCAACGCAGTCTTCTGTACCCCCAAGATAAAACTTCAACAACTTTAATTGTTTTGCTGACTTAGATACAAATTATTAAGACTCCTTTAACTGCAGGATAAGAAACAAATAACAGAAGCTTTAGAAAGCGTCGGAATTGCAGCATCTGTTTAATTTTATAGATTTGTCACTGGCCATGGAAATTTCAAGGGCTATTTGCTTCGTTTTAATTTGGTGACTAGTGGACTTTGTGTTTGCGGTGATGCTGATGAAGATGTTGAACATTTTCTTTATCACTGCAAATTACATGCGAGTGCCCGAGCTATATTAAAGGCGGACATGAGACGTCTGTCCATTTTTTGGCCTCCTGTTCTTTCTGATCTAGTTAAGACCGTTGAAAGTCTAGCTGTCTTGCGAAATTTTGTTTGTAATTTAAATGTTTAATTTTTCTTGTTTTTTGTTTTTCACTTATTTCCGTAAGCCTCATGTTATACCTTGTGGTGCATGAGGAGTGTTCGAATGAAACAATAAAAAATATAAAAAAATGGATCCTTTTAGCGAACTGTATCTCGTATATGACTTTTGAAATTGTCACGGAGAGTGACAATATGACAGAGTCTGCAGTTGTCTGGCATGAGGTGTGTTCACGAATAAGCAAAACTTAAGTTAAAAATATAAAATTTATTCAGAATCTTAGCAAACGTTAAAAATATTAAAAGCAATAAACTTAGAACATTAGCATAACCAAAATAATCTCACACAGATACTTCTAACACACGAATCTCACTAGCTCGTGACTCCGACTGTGTGTGCTGCTAGCCACGCCTTTGCTCTAAATCGAGTGGTATTTATCTATACATATAAAACAGTTCCGTTACTGACTGACTCACTGACTCACTGACAGACAATGCACATACCAAACCGCTAGACCGAAAAGGCTGAAATTTTGCATGGCGATTCTTCTTATAGTGTAGGGGTGTACTAAGAAAGATTTTTCAAAAAATTCTTCGTAGATATTTTTAAATTAAATTTTTAACCTGTTTTAGTAACTTTTTTTAAGTTTCCATTTAAAATAATAATTTGAGGGTTATAAAATTTATATCACAAGAAAGATCCTAAAAATTCCTTCAAAATGAAATCTATTTCGAATCTTTACTTTCATTTTCTGATTTTTGGTGAATTTTTAAAGATTGATTTTTAGAATTTAATTTATTAATGTTGATCACGTGGTTTCTTTTTCTGGTACTTTCAATAAATTTATCGTCACGTGCATAACAACTAAATAGACAAAAATATTTTTTTTCTGGCTAATGCGGCAGACGATTCGACATTATCCAAAAAAATATTAAAATACAGTAAAAAATATTATGCTTCTCAAACTGTACTATATTAACTGTACTATATTCTTTAATATTTCCTATTACATTTAATTTGAATATTTTCTTCTACATTATTTTGTCTATAAAAATATCCGTTACGATTTTTTTATAAATATATTATTCTGTTTTTTTTTATATCTATTGTATAGATATAAAAAAAACCAGAATATAGTGCCAAATATATATATATATATATATATATATATATATATATATATATATATATATATATATATATATATATTTGGCATTAATTGCATACATTGACCATTGTATTTAACTTGTATGTACTCCGTAGCGAAGTACGAGTTTTCAGCTAGTACAAGCATATCAGATAACATTAACATATATTTTACATAAAATACACTGGAAAGGAAAAATAATAAACCACGGGGAAAATAAATGAAAAACCCCATTTCTCAGATGTCTGACGTCAAAGTTTCCGCGACGCCATTAGCTGTTAGGTAATAAGTGCTACGTCAGTCTAAAACGATAGCATGAATGTCGGAAAGTAATGCAAGTAAACTACATACTGTCTTATAAACTGAAGTTCTTTTAGGGTTCATTTTTCTAACGCTACAAATTATTAATCCTTCTTTAAACGTATGATGAGAAACCTTTAATGTAAGCTTCGGAAATCGTCGGCATTGCAGTACCTTAATCTATACTAATAAAAGGAAGTGTTTGTGTGCTGCCTCTAGACGAATCTACGAAACTTACAACTATGAAATTTGGCTCACGGGTAGTGGAGAGTCTGTACATGTGCATCTCGAAGCCCGAATTTAAAATTTTATTATCGTTAATTTTTAATTAATAAAAAACCAACAATTTTTGAAGGGTGAATCAGAAATGGAAGATCCTCCCTTTCAAATTCGGCCATATTTGAAAATGTCAAAATCGATGAATTTTTTTTGTCATGAAAGTACCTAAATGTTACATATTTGGAAAGAGCTTCAAAAACTGATAATTTTTTCTTCGTACATTTAATCTGTTACTTCAATAGTTTTAGAGTTATTTGGATTCTAATCTTGAGATCATACGATGTAAACAAAGCGTGATTCTTTCACAGCGTGATTATGCAATTAAAAACACCAAATTATGTAATTAAAATCACCGAAAAAAAATTTCTATTATAAAAGAAATAAATTTTATTAAAACCTTATTACTTCTCTTCATAATATTAAGATGGTTTAAAACATTATACACACTTCAGATTAATTGATTAAATGTTTTATGCAATATTTCATGCTAATTGCAATAAGGTCCGCTAGATGGCGCCATGAGACTGATACAGTATGCGCTGTATCACAGTCTGTGCGCTATTTATTGTTGCACCACACAATTTAAATACCTTTATTCGTTGTTTTTTCTGGTGTTTCCTTTCTCTGACAATGATTGCTGAAGGGAGAGGATCCCTAAACCGATCGGCTAGACGGGCGAAGCCCGGCTAGTTATTTTATAAATTTGTCAGGAAATAACCGACTCCAAATGGATCATGGTAGCGAACTGTATCGTATTTGGCAGTATCGGAATTTGATACACTGAAAAAATACAGAGCATCTTCAACACTCATCATGATACAAATTCTGATATGGGTATTGTTCAGGCAACAAATTATGGTGGTAAAGCTAGGCGTACCATAAAGCACTTTGATTCTACGTTTGGAAGACGAGTATGAGGAGATTCTGTACAAAGAAATGAACGGTTATAGGGCAACTGAAAAGTATTTATATTTTCTGCAAAACTCATTTTAGGCTTAATTTCGTATTGGTAATGTTATAACAAAACTTAGTAACTTTCACATTGTACTTAATTGCATAAACTGAGCTTCTATTTCAACTTATACCTATAGTATTGGCAGGTTTTCAAAAACCGGAATTCTTTCATTTTAACATTAAATCATCTTATTTAACCCTTCAGCGGGAGCGCCAATTTTTGGAACACCGGCAGGCGCGCGTTGCATAAAGTGCAACGTCTCTTTCGATCTTGATTATTCCTTTTGTAATAAACTTTTTTTTTCAAATTGAAAATAATAATTCTGCGTTTTATGACAAGATATAAAATGTTGATAATACTGAGATATATTTATAATTAAAGGCCAAAGAATGCAGATACAATAGCTTTATTTCAAAACTGCCTGGTTTAATGCTTTTTAAGGACAACTTGCGAATCGATTCCTATTATGCCCAAAACCTAAAAAATAATGAGATTGTCCATCTTCGTGAAATGCGGAATACCGTGTAATAGCTGCACGTTTGATCTACTACATCAACTCATGATTTTGTCACATTGCAATCCAGTATATTTGCTGGTTTACCACGCTTAAATCACGACTAGAAATGAATGGAAAGGAATACGAGGGTCAAAAAATCAGACCTGCCTTAGAAAGGGTGTAGCTACAAAGAGAAAGTGCTTAGAACATTCAAATCTTACATGTAAAAACAAACCATTCAAAATTACGAAAATGTTTCACTTCATACACGGGCGCGCCCGCTGAAGGGTTAAATCTACACGCTACGGTGACGGAAATTAAGTGGATTTCTTGCAATTATATGTTGTTTGCTTCTCAGAAATCTATTTCTTTTGTGTCAGACGTAAATGTCACACGAGCGGTTGTTTTGAAATGTATATATTGCTTATTTCTATGTTAGTGCCGTGGATGGTGCGTTGTTATAGGTTGGTACTGAGGATGTAGTAACCTATATCAACGCTTTATTTGAACTGCTTATTTTTGTAGCAGCTGAACACCGGGCGAATGCTTGTCTGTACAAGTTCTGTTAAATCACAGGAAAGCATAAATCTAGTAGAGATAGTATTTATGAATACGTTTTAAAAATGCTACAAAATCTGAAGTCTCAGTAAGAAAATTAGTTTTCAATTATATTGTAGTATCTCACCAAATGTATTTTAAGTCGAAGTAATCGACGAGTGTCAACGTTAATAAAATATAACGATCTACTTTTTATGTAAGTTGCGTTGGCAACAAAAAAGAGCAGTTTTACCAGAGTTGGAAATAAGTGAGCGGTGAAATAAAGAATTGATGTTCTAACCTTCTGATTGTGGATTATTTTTTGTTACACGCTCCCAAAACACTTCAGTGGTGACTATGCGGACCTTTTTCTACTAAAATGAAGTATATTTGAACTGTTATTCATCAAGAATAGGATCCCATCTAAATACTTCCGTTTTTGGATTTCATTTCGCATTTGGATACCTACGCTACCGTTTTCGAAATAATTCTTTGAGAATTCATCATAGTGCATGTTTACTCTCCTGGAATATATCGATAATTTGCATAATGTCTGAGGTAAGTGCAGTTCAAATGCCTGTGTATAATAGATCCGATCCTGCTCTTTGGTTCATAATGTGTGAGAGCACGTTTAAAATAGCTGTTCCAAAACCAATTGCAGAATCTATGACTAAATTCAATTATGTCGTTTCCCATTTGCCCCCAGAGGTTGCGGCACTTGTGCGCGATATTTTGACGAATCCTGACGCTAAAGATCCTTATAATCATCTGAAAACGGAACTAATAAATAGGACTGGTGAATCCTCACAACAGGAGATTCGGCAACTTCTATCGGGTGAAGAGTTGGGTGTTAGGAAGCCTTCTGAATTGTTAAGAAATATGTGACGTCGTGCAGAGACGCTTAAGGTCCCAGAAACATTTATGTTAGAATTGTTTTTACAGCGTTTGCCAACATCGGTACAAACTATTTTGGCAGCTGTGACAGACTTAACATTAGATACAGCAGCTGAAATTTCTGATAGAATATTAGAAGTTACACCTGTTCCCATGGAAATTCATGCTGTAAATAAAAAGAATTCGAATTCCGTGGAGGAAAAATTCCTTCGCGAAATTGAAAAGTTAAATGCACGAATTGACAAGCTCGAATTTTCTCGCAGTCGTTCCCCATTTCTCAGAAACAGGAGTAATCACAGATCGAGAGATAATAGTCAAAACCGAAATTCTTCCGTTTGCTGGTACCATCGCCGTTTCGGAAAATCCTGCAAACCAAAAAAATGCGTTTCGCCTTGTAATTTTCAGGGAAACGAAATCGGCGAAGAATAGATGCGACACATTCTTTACCGCAAACATCACGTCGCCTGTTTATTCGTGACCGGACAACAAACTTGTCATTTGTGGCCGATACTGGGTCTGACGTGTCGATGCTACCAGCAGACAACATCCAAAAAAGAAATCCTACACAGCAAACAATTTTCGCTGCTAATTCGTCACAAATTAATGTTTACGGACAAAAAACCCTTTCCTTAGATTTTAAATTAAGAAGAGTATATTCTTGGACATTTCTCATTGCTAACATCAAAACGCCTATTTTGGGTGCAGATTTTCTTCATTTTTATGAATTAGTACCTGATTTGCGCAATAAATGTCTAAGAGACTTAAAAACAAAATTTCAATCACTGGGTCATGTTAAAGAAGCATCTGTGCATTCTGTTAAAACAATTTCGGGCGCTTCTGTGTATCATACACTTTTATCTAAATTTCCCTCGATAACAAAATTACCCGATCCTAATCAAGCAATCAAACATAATACTCTACATTTTATAACAACAATAGGTCCTCCAGTCGTAGCGAAACCTCGGAGATTAGCTCCCGATAGATTAAAAATAGCTAAAGCGGAGTTTCAAAATATGATCCGATTGGGTCATTTAAAACCCTCTAGAAGTAGCTACGCATCCCCACTTCATTTGGTGCCCAAAAAGGGAACGTTGGATTGGAGGCCAGTGGGAGATTATCGCGCTCTGAATGCTCAGACTGTGAAAGAAAAATACCCTATTCCATGTATAGCTGATTTCACATCTGAATTGCATGGTGCAAAAATTTTTAGTCACATTAACTTAGTAAATTGTAAAACATCTCCGGCCCCCCACTCCATAAGGAGTATCAGCCATTTGACTTAGTAAAGGCATATCATCAAATACCGATAAACCCAGATGATATTCCAAAAACGGCAATCTGTATTCCCTTTGGGTTATTGGAGAGTACGCGCATGCAATTTGGATTGTGTAAGGCATCAGCTACATTCCAAAGATTTATAGATGAGGTTATTAGAGATTTACCGGGTGTATATGCTTTTGTCGATGACATTTTAATTGCTTCAAAAGATCACAGTGACCATTTGGAACATATAAAAATCCTGTTTTCAAAACTACATGAATATGGTCTGTGTATTAATGTTGAAAAATGCACTTTTGGAAAAAAACTCTCTAAATATTTTAGGTTTTAAACTTTCCGAAAAGGAAATAGAACCCCTTCCTGATAGAGTACAATGCATTCTTGATTTTCCTCAACCCACAACATTTACACAGCTACGCAGATTTTTAGGAATGTTCAATTTTTACCATATATTTATTGCAAAAGCTGCTGATATACTTCATCCATTAGTGAAAGTTTTAGGAGGACATAAGAACAAAAAGAAATCTCGATCTAATGTTAAAAAATCTGAACAAATAAAATGGATCGAGAACGCCGAAAAATCCTTCTTAGCAGCAAAACAAGCAATCGCGCAAGCAACTCTTTTAAGACATCCTATTCCTGGTGCAACCCTAAGCGTATGGGTTGATGCATCCGATTTTGCCGTACGTGGATCATTAATGCAACTCTCTAATGAGAAATGGGAACCGATTGCCTTTTACTCAATGAAATTAAACAATAGTCAACAAAAGTGGTAAACTTATGACATAGAACTATTCGCGATTTATTCTGCAATAAAAACATTTAAGCATATGTTAGAAGGCAGGAAATTCCAAATTTATACTGATCAGAAACCATTAATTTATGCCTTCAAACAAAATTCAGATAAATGTTCACCCAGGCAGTTACGCCATCTTGATTTTATATCACAATACTCCACTGACATCAGACATGTGCAAAGATCCAAAAATGTAGTGGCAGACTCACTTTCACGCATAAAACTGAATTCGATTACTAAATCTCGTTTTCTGAATTTTAGTGAACTGGCCAAATCTCAACTAAATTATCCCGAAACTCAGAGGTTTCTCCAGGACAAAAGTTCCTCTTTTCAACTTGCTCTCAAACATTACCAGAATGCAGACGCTGACTTAATATGTGACATTTCAACTGGCTCGTCACGACCGTTTGTTCCGGAATCATTTCGAAGACTAATTTTTGAACAGTTGCATAATATTTCACATCCGGGAATAGCAGCGACGACGAAACTAGTCTGCGCCAGATATGTTTGGCCAAATATGAAAAGAGATATAAAAGAATGGGTGTGGTGCTGTGAACCTTGTCAAAGATCGAAAGTGCAGCGCCACACAAAAGTTCCGATAGGAACATTTAGTTTGCCTGATGCTCGATTTCGTCAGATACATATAGACATTGTTGGTCCATTACCTCCATCTAATGGCTGTATTTATTTATTAACAATGATCGATAGATTCACAAGATGGCCAGAAGCTATTCCCATAGCCGACATGAAAACTAAAACCATTTGTCGCGCGATTTTTCATACTTGGATATCTCGCTTCGGATGCCCTTCGATGATAACTACAGCTCAAGGCTCACAGATGCAATCATCTCTGTATCGCGAGTTTTCGGAAATGTTGGGTACAAACAGGATTCGCACTGCAGCGTACCATCCAATCGCAAATGGGATTGTAGAGAGATTCCATCGCCATTTAAAATCATCTATTCGAGCACATGAGCGTGCTCAGTGGACAGAAGTACTTCCGATAGTTCTATTGGGAATCCGCACAGCTGTCAAAGAAGACATCAAAGCATCTTGTTCCGAACTGATATACGGAACAACTCTTCAACTTCCCAGTGATATGATCGAAACATCCGTCATTCCATCATCCAATGATATCTTTGTTGATCGTCTTCGAAACGCAATGCGAGAAATGAATCCAGTTGCAACATCCACACATGGACAAACGCAGTTTTATATTAATCCGTCCTTAAAAACTTGCTCTCATGTGTTTTTAAGAGTTGACACTGTGAAACCTCCCTTATGCCAACCCTATACAGGTCCTCACAAGGTTTTACGACGAACAGAGAAAAAACTTCACTATCGATCTTAATGGCCGGAAATCAACTGTGTCCATAGACCGTGTCAAACCGGCATATTTAATCCCTACTCATGAAGATAAAACTCCTATACTACAGGCAGAAAAAACTGTCTCTCCTAAATCTTTTCAGCCGAAAAAACATCAGTCTTCCAATCAAACTGAATCAGACAAAACTGTGACAACTAAGTCGGGCAGACGAGTTCATTTCCCAGCCAAACTGTCAACATATATCACTTATTAACATTATCATATACTTTGATAATATATAGTATAATATTAATATTACTAAAATTTCATCTTATGTCTGAAAGGTATAATTGTGGAAATTATACGACATTTAATTTTTTTTTCTTCTTCCTTTTCATTTTATGGTTATGTATTTTTAGAACATGTATTGTATTTTTGTGTCGTTCCATAGTATTATCCTCTGTCACTGGGGGGATACTCTGTAGTATCTCACCAAATGTATTTTAAGTCGAAGTAATCGACGAGTGGCAACGTTAATAAAATATAACCATCTACTTTTCATGTAAGTTGCGTTGGCAACAAAAAAGAGCAGTTTTACCAGAGATGGAATTAAGTGAGCGGTGAAATAAAGAATTGATGTTCTAACCTTCTGATTGTGGATTATTTTTTGTTACACGCTCCCAAAACACTTCAATATCTCAAATCCTCAGAATACTCAGAAACAAACTTTTCAACGACTTACAAGCATACTGGTAGCATGTATAATCGTGTTTCAATACTAAGTGTTTGTTGTTAGCACCAAGGGTTAAAAATAAAGAATATTTTTATCCCCAATAGTTTTTCCCCAGGGTTGACATCCAGTCCAAAAATATAATGTGTAAATAAAATAGCATTTGTTTAAATTAAATATTATTTAATTGTAATTGATAATTACCTTTTCTTCTTCTGCATAGTTAAGAGCTGTTCACTTACCTCAGCAAATGTTTTCATTTGGAGGAAGTTGAAGTTGTAGTATGATAGGCATGTGATGACATTTGATAGCCTGTTAATTACTCATTGGTTCCCAGGTATGATGTCATCAAATAGTGATTGAGTATTTGGAAGTCAGGTACACCTCAACCCTGGGTTTTAATTTCTTTTTAATCAAATGGCATCACATGCCAATATTTTTCAGGATTTGCAGATTTGTTTGACATATGATGATATAAAAGGCCAAGTTTGGCCAGTGAGCAGTCAGCCAGCAAGCAAGCTGCAGTCAGCATAAGGATAGATGTGATTATTTGTTTGAATATACTGCTGGACAGTATCTTTATTATTTTTTTTTGTTTAAAGTTTTAAATAAAGCTAAAGTTATCCAAGTCTTTTTTGCCTGATAAATTCTAATTACAAGATCCACCAGTCAACATTTGTCGGCCTTCCGTTAGGCATACGACCCTTACTGATGACAAACGTGTGACCGTTTTATTTCCATTCAAGTGATATTGAAATAATATTAAAAACATATAAAACAGAAACCACATCTCGGAGTCCTCGCATGACACTTAATACACGCGTGTCGGGCACGCTGGGAACCAGGAAACCAATTTTAACAACACCCCGTAAGTAGGTACTAAGCTCCATGGGCGGACACGTTCCTGCATTCCTCAATAGGTAGTATAGTCCAGCAATATTTCAACCAAAAAATACAGAGAATTCGGAACAGTTACAACACGAAGCCCAATCAAAATAACTTACAACTACATAACCGAGTACAATCTCAGTATCAACAAAGCAACATGGTACTCCCCCAGTACCGAAAACTTATCAAAGTACTGGCTTGGCACAAAACCAGGTACATCCTCAGTACCAACCTATAATAACGCACCACCCACGGTACTAACATAGTAATAAACAATATATACATATCAAAACAACCGCTCGTGGGACATTACTTTACATTCAATGACTAAACAATTATTTACAAACATATAATAATAATAATAAACAATACAGTACGTCATGGGCAAATATAGGTGGACATATGAAATTCCATTAAAGTGATAATGAAATAACATTACAAACATATAAAACGAACCATGTAAGGTACATTACCGTACAGCAAGTCCAAGTACTTTGCAGTAATTTACATTACAAACCGTACAATTCAAACTATACAATAAAATACATAACTATACCAAACTGTACACAGTGATACGAAGCAATATAATACCAAACAATGAGTTACGATATAAGAACATTGCAACCCTTAACTATAGAAAACGATACGATTCCAGAAGATACAGTACGTCACAGTACAACCGATGCGATACAAGTACATACAATACTTTGCGAAGTAATACTAAAACGTGACTACAAATTATTACAATACATTGCAATTCAATGCAATACAAATTCCATACAAAGCGATACATATAATCATGTTTCAAGTCAGTCATGTTCCAAAACGTGATTGAAAACTTATCTGAGAACGTGAGGTGTCTCTCGGTAATGATATGACGAATTTGTCAAGTGCGAGTGTTTAGAATATTTTATTCGCGTGCAGTTCTGAGTAGGCCGAATCATGCTTATGTACATTTGTAGTAATTACGAATATTGTCACTCACGGGTTAATGAATAAAGCCTGTTTATTACGATAGTAAGCTTCAAATCAGGTAACCAGCCAATTTGGCGAGTATCCTCAATTATAGGTATACATTATCATAAAGTGATTTTTAATTTTGAGGCTCCGCAACATTGGAGAAATGGCTCTAGGATATATTTTCATGTCATTACATCATTAAAAGTTTATATAAAATGCCTTAAATAGGAATTCTGTGCCTTTAAGAAAGAAATCTGAAATCCATCAATTTGACATGTTCTCTGATCTAGTTTTCACTAATATGAATGCATAAACAAAATATTACAGATGTCGAAAAGGTCTAATGACAACTACTTTATTTTTAGCACTAAAACGGTATCATTATGAGAGATTTTTGTTTTAGCCTTGGCGACTATTTAACAGAGGAACCAAAAATAAAGAATTAAGTCAAAAATCCATTGTAGCGTATTTAAGATCTCAAACCGAGTTTTTTAGATAGTTTTGAAGTTTTAGCAATAAGGAGGTGTCGTTATCATTTTGACAGATTTGGGTTTTAGATTTTTTTAAAGTTCATTAAAATTTCCAATAAAACAAGTAATATAGCAATGTTTTGGCGACACTTGACAGAGCAAAAAAGAAGGGATGAATTAAATAAATTTTAAAAAAATTATAACCTTGGAATTTTTTTATATTTGTATAGTTTTAGTTGTAAGGTGCTATTGTCAGCATTTTCACAGATAACAGTTTTTACCCATTTAAAGTTCACCGAAATTTCCAATAAAAGAAGTATTATAGCAATGCTTTGGAGGCGTTTGAGAGTAAAAGATCAATTCATGAATAGAAAAAGAAAAAAACACGTTGGTTCGTATTTTAAATCTCTAACCCAGTTTTTATTGTTAACATTTTGACAGATTTGAGATTTTGCCCTTTTAAAGTTCACCAAAATTTTCATTAAAGAAGCAAGATAGCAATGCTTTGGAGGCGTTTGAGAGAAAAAGAAGAATTATTGAATAAAAAAAGAAAATCACGTTGATTCGAATTTAAAATCTCTAACTGAGTTTTCATTACTAACATTTTGACAGATTTGGGATTTTGCCCTTTTAAAGTTCACCAAAATTTTCAATAAAAGAAGCAGTACAGCAATGTTTCTTGACGCGTTGAGAGAAAAAGAAAGAATTATTGAATAAAAAAAAGAAACACTTTAGTTCATATTTAAAATCTCTAACCGAGTTTTTTTTGTTAAAATTTTGACAGATTTGGGATTTTGCCCTTTTAAAGTTCGCCAAAATTTTTAATAAAAGAAGCAGTATAGCAATGCTTTGGAGGCGTTTGAGAGAAAAAGAAAGAATTATTGAATAAAAAAAAGAAAATCACGTTGATTCGAATTTAAAATCTCTAACCGAGATTTTATTACTAACATTTCGACAGTTTTGGGATTTTGACCTTTTAAAGTTCACCAAAATTTTCAGTAAAAGAAGCAGTATAGCAATCCTTTGAAGGCTTTGAGAGAAAAAGAAGAATTAATGAATTAAAAAGAAACACATTGGTTCATATTTAAAATCTCTAACCGAGTTTTTATTATTAACATTTTGACAGATTTGCGATTTGGCCTTTTTAAAGTTCACCAAATTTTCCGATAAACGAAATAATATAGAAGCTTTTGTGACAAAACGAGAAAAAAAGATGAATTAAAGGAAATATGGCTTAGTGTGTATTTAAAATATCGAACTGAATTGTTTAAAAGTTTGTATTATATATATGTATATATTTAAATGTATGTTTTCCTTTTTTTATATGATTTGAATTTGATGCTGATTCATATTTTAAATAAATTAGTCTCCTTCCTCTTAAAATTTCATGCGTCTGCATTTCTGTTAAATTGAATTCCTTAATCAAATATTTTATGGATCGTTTTAGAAGGAACATTCCTAGCACATAACTCATACCATATAATTAAGCTTTTCTACGAGAGATGGAATATGAACAAAACTTGAAAATGAAAAATATACTTGAATTACTTATAAAGTACAAGAAAAATTTGAAACGAGAAGCAATTAATTTTTTTTCACTTTAATTTAAAATGTAAGTGATGGAATTAAGCACCAACTTCTTTTCCAGGCAAGCATAAAAAAACAAATATTCAATCTGAGGAGATTTGATATCCGATTCACAAATTTATATATTTTCAGAACTATGGTAGGAAATTTATAGTTCGATTTATAAATGCAATCAACTTTATATCAGAAATATTTTTTTTTATTTTTTGTCAGAATATGTGATTAGTTTGATCATTTTATTTGGATGATATATGGTATGGATAAGTCTGGGATTATAGTGGAAATGAATTCTCCATATTATGTCGAACTTTTTTTGCTCTCTCTTGAAATATTTCCTCGTTTTGTTCTTAGTGAACTGAGAAGAGAGTGAGGATATGCGACTGATATCAAGAAGTATTTTAATGAAAGTGATAAGTAATTGTAAAGGGAATGTGAATTCTAATGTGTTATTATAAAAGTTTTTTTCATTTTTAAAGCACATTTTGTAATTACAGGCTTATTAGTGTAATCTATATATTTATGTTGCTAAGCCGACTTTTTGGGTAGTCCGTGAGAGAAAACTACTGCATCCATTTACTTCATTTTGGTCTTAAACAAAAGATTGTAATTTATAGATTTGTCAAATTTGGTTTTTCTAACCACAATTTCTATCGATAACCGAAAATTTACCATTAAAAATTGATTACTGCGCATGGTCAGTGGCATGTTTTTAATGATTAACACGTTTATTCCTAGGAGTCTCTCTAGATTTATCTCTGCCATTTTTATTTTTATGAAAATTTTAATTGTGAAATATAAGATTAAACCTGATGGAAATGTTTTATTTCGTGCTTTTTAACTAGCGATAATTTACAGTTTAAAAAAAATTGCTTTCTGCGCATGCTCAGTGGCATGTTTTTAATGATTAACACGTTTATTCCTAGGAGTCTCTCTAGATCTCTCTCTGCCATTTTTATTTTTATGAAAATTATATTTGTGAAATCTAAGAGTAAACCTGATGGAAATGGTTTATTTCGTGCTTTTTTACTAGCGATAACTTGCAGTTAAAAAAAAATTGCTTTCTGCGCATGCTCAGCGACATTTTCAAATCTGGCTTTAGATACTCACTAAGCACGAGGTCGCTCAAACGCAATAATTTGTTTCTGCGCATTATTATGATTTTCAACATTTGGCAATGATGTGTTGAGTATAATTCGTGTATTAGTACATTTATTTACTATCTAGCCGTCATGTTTTAACGAGTACCAACTAGTTATTGAATAAATGCAGATGCAAATATACACATCATCATCTTTTCTAACATCCATGGTTCTGATTCCACCATCGTTAGAGCCTAGCATAACCGACAAGTACGTTGGAAAATAACTCAAAAATTTTTCTAAATGTTTAATGGTGATCGTCCGCTAAATACACAAAGGAATGAACTATCTTCTACCTCGCATTGTAGAGCAAAAAAAAAGACAAAATTACAGGAGACATCTATATATTTAAGTTGCTAACCCGATTTTTTGGCCAGTCCGTGAGACAAAACTTCTACATCAATCTATTTCATTTCGGTCGTCAACGAAAGTTTGTAATCTGTAGATTTGTGAAATTTGCTTTTAGTAACAGCAAATTCTATAAATTAGCGATAATTTACAATTTAAAAAATTGATTTCTGCGCATGCTCAGTGAGATGTTTAAATCTGGCTTTAGATACTCACTTTGCACGAGGCCGCAAAAACACCTTAATTTTTTTCTGCGCATGTTCAGTGCCAAGTTCTGCGCAGTGACAAATTTGAATCTGGCTGTAGATATATAGTAACGCACGAGTCCGCATAAACGCATTAATTTGTTTATTCCGAGGAATCTCTCTCTATTTTTATTTTTATTTATGTTTGTGAGATATAGAATAAAATCTGAAGGAAATTGTTTATTTCGCGCTGTTGTGTAACCCTATTTCTTTTCATTAGTTTCAATAGTAATATTTTAAAGTATATTTCTCTATTCTTAATATTATGATTTTTAACACTTGGCCATGATGTGTTGAGCATAATTTGTGTATTAATGCATTTATTTACTATCCAGCCGTCATGTTTTGACGGGTACCAACTAGTCTATATATATAAAACAGTTCCGTAACTGGCTGACTGACTCACTGACATACAACGCACAGACGAAACCGCTGGACCTAAAGGGCTGAAATTTTGCATGGCGATTCTTCTTATAGTGTAGAGGTGCACCGAGAAAGATTTTTGAAAAATTCTTCTTAGATTTTTTTAAAATTAAATTTTTAAGCTGCTTTTTGTAATATTCTTTAAGGTTTGCATTTAAAATAATAATTCGAGGGGTTATAAAATTTATATCACGAGAAACATCCTAAAAATTCCTTTAAAATGAAATCTTTTTGGAATCTTTACCTCGATTTTCTGATTTTTGGTGAATTTTTAAAGATTAATTTTTAGAATTTTAGACTGAGAAACCCTATATCAATGATTTTAAAAATTACATCCCTCTTTGTATGTACTATTTTCAAAATTAAGATATCTATACTTTATCATTACAACAAATAAGAAATTGTTGGGGAAATATTTAAAATATAGTGTTGATTACATCACTCTCTGTATGTATTACTGTTCACAATTCAGATATCTACACTTAATCATATCAAATAATAAATTTTTGAGAAAATTTCTTCACTTATAAAATGGAGTAAAAATTCGGCAAGTACTGAAAAAAGTGTAGAAAATTAACTATTACTGGTTGTCGATTGCTATGCCTGCGACGATTAAGCCTAACCTCGTGATTATTTATGCTCTCTCTTAATGAATTATTTCTTCGCTTTCTTTCTTGAGACTGTTCCCAATTTTCACTTGATCGTGCAGCGCGCTTTCGAACATTCCTGATTTCAGTGCATAAATCCATGTTAACACACGGTTGCAAATTGCGGACGGCCGCTAATGTTTACATCTGGTAGTGGCAGCCGTTGCCATTCGGAGTGTAGAAATATCGTCGATTTTTGTGCCTCATACCTACGCGTTTTATATATATAGATTATTAACTAGCTGAAAACCCGTACTTCGTTACGGAGTACATCCAAATTCAATACAACGGTCAGTGTATGCAATTAATGTCAAAAATATGTATATATATATATATATATATATATATATATATATATATATATATATATATATATAATAAATACAACGATCAATGTATGCAATTGATGTAAGAAAAATGAAAAAAATATATTTATAAAAAATCGTAACGGATATTTTTATAGACAAAATAATGTAGAAGAAAATATTTAAATTATATCTAATAGAACGTACTAAAGAATATAGTACAGTTAATATAGTACAGCTTGAGGAATATTTCTTTTACTGTATGTTAATATTTTTTTAGATAATGTCCAATCGTCTGCCGCATTGGCAAGAAAAAAAATATTTTTGCCTGTTTCATTGTCATGCACGTGACGCAAAATTAAAAGAAAAAACCACGTGATCAGCATTTAATAAATTAAATTTTAAAAATTAATCTTTAAAAATTCACCAAATATCAGAAAATGGAGGTAAAGATTCGAAAAAGATTTCATTTTAAAGGAATTTTTAAAGGAATTGTGATATAAATTTTATAACCCTCGAATTATTATTTTGAATGCAAACTTTAAAGAATATTACAAAAACAGCTTAAAAATTTAATTTTAAAAAATCTAAGAAGAATTTTTCAAAAATCTCTCTTATTGCACCCCTACACTATATAAGAAGAATCGCCATAACAAATTTCAGCCCTTTATGTCCAGCGGTTTGGTCTGTGCGTTGTCTGTCAGTCAGTCAGTCAGTTAGTCACGGAACTGTTATATATATATATATATATATATATATACATAGATTTTAGTGATTGTTTTAAAAGTTGCAGGAAGAAAAAAGCCATTGAACCTAATTTTCAACTTCCAACCCTGAAAATCTATACACGCCATTCAGAAAAAAAAGAAAATAAATATAAAGGCTGAGAAATGAAGCTTGGCCCCAGTTTAATAGAAAATAAAACTTTCTGCGACATTTTCCAGCGTGTTTTCTGAGCGTATAACAAGATTTTTGATAACTGTCCGGAACTTGTTAGGGTTCAGAGTCTGCGGAAATCAATGGACCAGAAAGAAGGAAAGAAAATTATTGGTACGTATTGGTGTCAAAATAGAATTTTCGAACGATGTAGAAAGAACAATGATGAAAGTGGATTGTTTACAATAATTGGGATTATTGGAAATGCAGATTTTAAAATATTTCTGGGGTGGGGGAGAGAGCGAATTGTGTGTGCGAATAGTAAACATATACCTTTACATTTACTTTTGTTATAAAATTAATATGTTTGATTTGTTTTACTCAGATATAAGGTGACTGCCTACGTTGAAAATGTCATTTTTTGACTATTCTGGTCAATTTTATTTTTTGCAAGAATCGTGTAATTCAATCTTTTTTTTTTTTCAAAATCGTTTTGATTTTCATTCTACATCAATTTGAAGCCGAGTTAAAGCTATTAAAAAAAACATCGTCTGCTACAAAATTAAAGTCACAAACAACTGTAAATACGTTTTTCTCAGAATTGTGTTTTTAGCACAAATATCTACCGTTATTATGATATATCACATAATAATGCATACAAATTGATACAATTTTCAGGATATGTTTTAGATGCTATTGTTAATGAAATGACGTTCAATAATTGATGTACAATAAATAGTCTTTTTTATTTGGGGTTGTTTTTATAAGGAAAGGAATGGCGAATCGGGGAGAATTTTCATATTGGAACATAAAATTGTCAGTAGTATTGTTGAATTTTAAAGTTTCTCTTAGATTATAGGTCATTTTGAAGATAACTGTCATACGTATCATGTGTGAGAAGGAAATTAAAATAGTAGCATAAGAATTTTGTGGAGAGGGACAGGCGTTTTAGCTAGATTTCATTAAAATTACTTCAAATTGATCAATATATAAAAAGTATGATATTTATAGGTAAATTTTTGTTCATTTTTTAAATTTTTAAGTGCTATTTTACTGTAAAAGATAAAAAAATCCTTAAAAAAATTGATATTTAAAAAAAAAGAAATTGGCTCCGAACGTAGGCAGTCACCTTAAAAGTAATGTAAAAAGTTTACAAAACAGTCGATAGTTAAATTTTTCAAACAGAAAATTACAAGTAATCTACAGTGGCTCCCAAAAGTGTTCGTAAACTTACGATTTTCAATGAAATAGAGGTCTATCCATTGATTGAAATGAATATTTCAGAATGGGTATTTAATAATAGGATCTATGATCTATTCTTAACAAAACCACATGAAATATTTTGAAATTATAGTAAAAACTTTATTTTTAAGAAACCAGTAATCAAAAAGTAACAAAATCTTGATCTCTCAAAAGTCATCGTACACTAAAATATTTTCTGATAAATTCATAATTAAAATTATCGTCTGGCGCTTTAGTTTTATTTTTGAATTGTGGTGGCATTTAAAATATCGTTTGGCTTTAATTTTTGATTGCCTACTACCTAATATTCTATTTATTATTTAAAAATGGCTCGTAATCGTAAAGAAACAACAAACAGCATTCGAAAATTGATTATTTTTCATCATAGTAGTGCTAAATCAGTTCTGAATATTGCTAAATTACTTAATTTATCCCATTCTACTGTGCAGTATGTGAAAAAACGATTTAAAGAAGAAAATTGGATCGAAAACAAGGTAAGAAAAGGCAGTCCGGCAAAGTTAACAAAACGTGATCAGAGATTTATAATTAGAAAATTTCTGAAAATTTCACGTTTGAGTGCTGTAAAAGTTTCTGCAGAATTCAATGAAACATGTTCTACTTCAATTTCACCTGAAATTTTTTGACGAGTTCTCAGAACAGCTGGATTACATAGGCGTTCTGCCCACAGAAAAATTTTTGTGAGTGAGAAAAACAGAAAGTTTAGGCTTTCCTTCGCACTATCAATGATAAATAAGCCCCAAACCTATTGGAATAATGTCTTATTTGCCGATGAACATTTTTGGTGCTGATGGGCGTATAATTGTATGGAGAAGAAAGAAATGAGGAACTTAATCCCAAGAACTTAGTAGGAACAGTTAAGCATGCCGGTGGAGGTATCCTTGTGTGCGGGTGCATGTCAGCATCAGAACAAGGAAATTTGGTATTTATTTATGGCATAATGAATCATGCTGTTTTTATAAATATTTTAAGAGACAATTTAAAATTATCAGGTCAAAATTTGGGTATTGGAAAAAACTTTGTTTTTTATCAAGAAAACGATCCTAAAACACGACTCTCAACGTTCGCATCTGGTGTCTCTATAATTGTCCACAAGTTTTGAAAACACCACCTCAATCGCCAGATTTAAACCCAATAGAACATATTTGGAGAGAACTTGAGGTTCGAGTACGAAAACACGACATTCACACTAAAAGCGAACTAAAAATAATTATGATGGAAGAATGGATGAACATTGATGCAAAAATTACAAAAGAACTAAAGCAATCTATTCCCAGACGTTTAAACCTGTTGTGGATGCTAAAGATGTCCTACTAAATATTAATTTTACGAAAAATTAGAATATTTACTAATATGTAGAGATTTTTTACAAGTGTACAGTGACTTTTGTGAGATAAAGATTTTTTACTTTTGGATTATTGGTTTCTTAAAAATAAAGTTTTACTATGTTTTCAAAATATTTCACGTAGTTTTGTTAATAATAGATTATAGATCTTATTATTAAAAACCCATTCTGAAATATTCATTTTAATCAATGGATAGACCCCTATTTCAATGAAAATCGTAAGTGTACGAACACTTTTTTTGCCACTGTATATATATATAACAGTTGCGTAACTGACTGATTCACTGGCATACAACGCACAGAACAAACCGCTAGACCTAAAGGGCTGAAATTTTGCATGGCGATTCTTCTTATGGTGTAGGGGTGCACTCAAAAGATTTTTCTTAGATTCTTCTTAGATTTTTTTAATTTAAATTTTTAAGCTGTTTTTGTAACTTTTTTAAATTTTGCATTAAAATAATAATTTTAGGGTTATAAAATTCATATCACGAGAAAGATCCTAAATATTCCTTTAAAATGAAATCTTTTTCGAACCTTTTCCTCAATTTTTTGATTTTTGGCGAATTTTTAAAGATTCAGTTTTCGAATTTAATTTATTAAATGCTGATCACGCGATTTCTTGTTCTGGTAAGTTTATCATCACGTGCATAACAACTAAACAGACAAAAAATTTTTTCTTTCTAATGCAGGACACGATTGGATATTATCCAAAAAAATAAATATCCCTTACGATTTTTTTATAAATAATTTTATATATATATATATATATATATATATATATATATATATATATATATATATATATATATATATATATATATATATATATATATATTACATCAATTGTATACATTGCTCGTCATATTTATTATAAATATATATATAGGTGGAACTATAGGTGCTTTTTGCTCACCTGGGCCGCATTGAGAGAAGAGAAATTGTGTTGTTAAATTATATATGCTGTGCTACGTCGATAAAAAACCGATAAATAAGATCGAAATTTTCATCAAATTTGCTGTATACGATTGTACATATATGATTAAATATTTTTAATAAATCATACAAACAATTGACGGGCATAATATAATTTCGAGAGTAAAAATAATGCATAACTTTTTGTTGAAATCAAATGTATTTAAATTACTAAAGATATTTAATACTTTTTACTTTTGATAAAATCTTACCTAATTATTTAATACCTACTTATTTATTTAATTATTATCAAATTATTTAATAATTGTTGAAAGATATATATTAATGTTTTTTTGCTCAGATAATATCTGTTCCAAAAGGAAACTTGAGTCAAATTAAGAGGGAAAAATGTTAAGAGCAGCACAGGAAGGTGTTACTTTGGCAATGTAAGTAATTTTGTAACTATTTTGGGATTTACCCTAGGAGTTTATAGTTTTATTGTAATGTTTGGCCTGGACAGAAGTTTGACTTGTCCAGTGCTACCAATTGGGGCTCTTTAGCAGGTTTGCTGTCGAGTGATTTGTTATCAGATGTTCTGTCTGCCGTAAGGCGGAACAGTGAATTTATTGAATTTACTTTTGTTGATAGTCCAGATATATATAAATAAATATATATATATATATATATATATATATATATATATATATATATACATATACAGTGATTTCCGCTTATAATAATCACGTTTGTTATTACTGTTTTTGATTCTTATAAGCGGTTGATTCTTATAGCCGAAATTTCGGTTTTTGGACAGGCACACACATACCTATATATACATATATTAGATAATTTACCATAAAATACTCTTTAATTTACGTTAATTATCTTTTATTGAAATTATTTTTTAGAATTTTAGAAATAAAAATTAATTTCTAGACCTTAAAGTAGATACACATGATTATAGTAAGAGAAGAAAAGAATTCAATATGTGTTACAACATAACTGCTTAACAGTTTTAATATTTCAACTACAGGGAGCAAGAAAAAGTTTTCTATTGTAGTTTGACGCAATGAAGTTTTCAGGAGGTTGTTTATACCTCGTTCAATACAAATAGCCTCGACGAAGATTCACCTTCTAGCTTACGTTTCACGGTTTGATAACGTGCTGAATCTACTAATGTCACGTTAAGTGATAGTGGACACTTCCCAAAAGATTTATGCGTTTCAGGGTCCAGTAATCCGCAACCAGGATGTGGGAGGTGGGAAAAAAGAGTCCCTGTTTGTGTTTGTCACTGGAGAAAATTGAAATCGGACCCGGAATGTGTAAAGATGCCCCCGGGTCAAGCTAATAGGACAGTGTTGTGCTAAAGGATTTAAGGGGAAACTATTATGTTATGTCTAACAAAGAAAGAGATGCATTTTACGAATGTATTCCATCCCATCTTATCACTCTTTCTTTAAAGAAATTTTAAGAAAGAACTTCGTGCCTTTTGAGGTTTTAAGTGGCTTTTTTGGAAAAATGAAAGGAAAGCAAAGATTGCAAGCTGATTCTTAAAACCTGTGGATTGATTCTTTAAAGCGAAAATTTTAACATGGAAATAGTACATTTGTTTTTGTTTTCGCGATATTGATTCTTATAAACGGTTGATTCTTATAACCACTAGAAAGATGAAAAAATCTATGTATAAAAAAATCTTAACGGATATTTTTATAGACAAAATAATGTAGAATAAAATTTTTAAATTAAATCTAATAGAACATACTAATGAATACAGTACAGTTAATATAGTACAGTTTGAGGAACATTTCTTTTACTGTATGTTAATATTTTTTTGTATAATGTCCAATCATCTGTACAAAGAAAACAGAAAAACCTTGACACCTTATAAATCTGTAGCCTTATGTTTTTGTACTTCGGTCAATATCATTACCAGTTTTCCGAGTAACGGAAATGGCTCGCAACTGAGGCTTTAAATATTTTTATTTACAGAAGAAAACAAAAATCCACTGTCTGCGTTTCGAAACATTACATCCTGAATTGTTTTAATAGTCCGATGCGAGAGCAAAATCGATGAGATCCGTCGAAAGAGATTAATAAACCATCAACTTCGAAATCCCATTTTCCACTGTTTGCACCGCCAGTTTTCGGCGAAACAGAACTGCGTAAACGTCTTAGTCAAATTACCCGTGCTGATTCTACGTAATGGAGTAAATGGAGACTCAATGAAGGAGTTTCTCCCGCGAAATTTGTCATGACTGCGATGAAAAATAATCTTCACGTTACCGTTTCAGATATCATTAAATATTTTTTTTTTTTTAATTTATAGCAGGTTCCAAAACCCAGTTGCTATTCTGAAATGTTTACGCATTTTCCGATTTCAAAAGTCTTGTTTAAGTGAGGGGCTTTATAACAGCAAAAAGCTAATCAGTCGCAATAATGATACGAAAACATTGTTGCGGCTTTTAACACAATAACTACTGTTCCTCGAAACTGAAGAAATCGATAAATAAAACTTTTGAATAAAATTTTATTAAATTTGCTTTTTGCGATTGTACATACACTGAAGTGCCACTGAATTAGGGATAGCAAAGCCTATGCAAATTGTGTAGCGCTGCGCATAATGTATGCGTAAGTGAGGGCGCTGTGGTAACTGCATATATAGCGCGTACTGTGGTTGTTCTGAATTAGTTGTTGGAATTGCCAGTATGGGTAAACTGCCTGATTTAGACGCCTTCGATCGCGGACAAATCGTAGGTGCGCGACGCATGGGTCATTCAATTTCCCAAAATCGTCAGACAGCTAGGATTTTCAAGGTCGACAGTGTCAAGAGTATAAAAAGAATACATGGATGGTGGAAAAAAAACTAGCGATCAGGCAAACTGCAAAGGACAATTAGCCTTGACATTGCGTGGTGAGAGACGGCTCAGGCGTATTGTACGTAGCCAGCGAAGCCAAACATTAGCTCAAATTACTACCCAGTTTAATGACGGTGCCAGTCGTACAGTCAGTAAACGGACTGTGCAATGCTCGCTTCACCGTATGGGTTTCGGGAGCCGTCGACCTACGAGAGTACCATTGCTCTATACTCGCCATCGGGCTGCACGTCTTGCCTGGGAAAGACAGCACAGAGACTGGAGTGTAGAGAACTCGAAACGAGTAGCATGGAGTGATGAGTCTCGATTCCGACTACTTAACGCCGACGGGAGGCTGAGAATATGGCGTCAGGCTCATGAAGCCATGGATCCTGCATGCCTGGCTGGAACTGTACAAGGGCATGGTGGCTCAATCATGGTCTGGGGTGTTTTTTCTTGGCACAGTTTGAGATATTTGGTGCGTGTACCAACCTCCCTCAATGCAATTCGGTACGTAGAGTTGCTGGGTGATCACCTCCATCCGTTTATGCTGTTCTGTTATCCGCACGGTAATGGAGTTTTCCAGCAAGCCCACTGTACCTCTCACAAGTCTCGGTTGCCTACTGGCTGGTTGGATGAGCATTTCTCTGACTTCTCTGTCATGAATTGGCCACCTAGAAGCCCAGACTTAAATCCTATTGAGCATCTTTGGGATGTTTTGGAACAAGGCGTGAAAGGCCATCACACAGCACCAAAGAACCTTACTGAATTATGGACAGCTTTAGCCAATATTTGGCAAGTCATTCCCGTGGAACGTTTCAAGAAACTTGTTGAATCTATGCCTCGTCGTGTGGCAGCCGTTATCAAGGCCAGAGGAGGCCCAACTCGTTACTAGGTAGGTATCCCTAATTCAGTGGCACTTCAGTGTATATGATCAAATATTTTTAATAAATCATACTTAACGGGCATAATATAATTGCGCTGATAAAAATATTGTATCGTAACTGCTTGTTGCTGTCAAATACATTTAAAATTAAAGAATTAACCACGGGATATTTAATACTTTTTAATTTATAATTATAATCTTAATTTAAGGGGAAAAGAAAACAGAAAGATCTTGATATTTGATAAAATGCACCGTTATGTTTTTGTATTTCGGCCAATATAATTGCCACTTTTCTAAGTTAGTAAGTGGCAACTAAGGCTTTATATATTTCTCTTTACGAGAAGAAAACAAAATTCTTTAATTCATTTGCGTTGCGAACTTTCTTTGAGAGATTTGTAGACAGTGAATAATGGACTATCAACTTTGAAATCCTCTTTTCCACTGTTTGCACTGCAAGTTTGCTTCAAAACAGGCTGCATAAACGTCTTAGTCAAATTATCAATGCTGATGCCACGTAATGGAGTAAGCTGAATATCAAAGGATGAATTTCTCCCGCGAAATTTGTGATGACTGCGCAGAAAAATATTCTCTACGTTACGGCTGCAGATAACATTAAACCTTTTTTGCTTGTAGCGGGTTTCGAAACTCAGTTACTATTTTGTAATGTTTGCACATTTTCCGAAGGGAAAAGTCTTGTTTAAGTATGGGGTTTTATAACGGCAAGTGCTAAGATGATAAGTTGCAATAATGATTTTAAAACCTGCTTGTTGCGCTGTCTAATTGAATAGCTGATATTTCTCGAAACAAAAGAAATCGATAAATAACACTTTTGAACGAAATATTAAATTTGCTTCTTATGATCGTACATATATGATTAATCGTTTTTCATAAATTATAGAAACAGTTAACGGGTATAATCCAATTACGGGAATAAAAATTTTTTGTAGTAGCTGTTTGTTACAATAAATTACATTTAAAATTACGAAAGAATCATTTGCAGGATATTTAAGACTTTTTAGTTTTTAAATTAAGATTTACTGTTTGCAAATTTCTTTTTTTCATTTCATTAATTAATTATTTGCGTAAACTTCAAAAGAGTAAATGGTTAGAAAATAACTCATAAGTATTTTTAAAGAAAGTAAATAATCAAATAAACCCACGCAGATACATTTAAAATATTATTTAGAATAAATAATTAAAAATTAACTTACATTAGATAAAATAATAACTTGAATAATATATATGTATGGTGATATAACGGGAAAAAATAAACTACTGAAACATTTAACTCCTCGGATTGGTAATGTAATTTTTGCGTTTCATAATTTTTAAATAAATTCAACGCGCAATGGATAATGTCAAATTATTTTCAATTAACTTTCAAGGAATTTTAAGTACTTGAAAAATTAATTTAAACTATTTTTTTTATTTTATCGATAGGTTGTGATTCCTCAAAAATTAAAGCGAAACCTCACAGGTGAATTGCTAATAGATAGTTTAAAATTTAATTTTTTTATTGTTGGTGCACATGGTCTGTTACCTACGATTATCAAAGCTGTGTTGTAAAATATATTAAAAGAATTCAAGACGAAAATACCTTTTTTTTATTTTTCAAATGTAACAAGAGCATTGAATCTTTTTTTTTCTTTTTTTTTTTTTTTTTTTTGGGGGGGGGTGTAACTCTCCTTTTCACTTATTAGACCCTAGGTTGTGGGAAATAATCAACTTAAAGAATCTAGTTTCAGAGTTGTTACACACACCCTCTTAAAAACACTTTCTACATCAATGAGTTCATTTATACCAGTTGTTCTTAGCCTTTTATTGATCAGGGACCACTTGTCAAAAAAAAATATATATATTCGTCAGCGGCCTTCTCTCAACCAATCATTTTAGAACCAAAAATGGGGATTTTTTTTCAATAAACAGACAGTTTGTGGTAAATAACTTTAATAAAATGTTACGCTTAAACTTAATAACAATAACAAATTTAGCGCAAAATAAAACTTAACAAGAAACATACAAGCATGCGAAAACTTTAATGAGATTTTTTAGCTTGCATTTCCTTCACTAGATATAGAATTGCCGGACTAGAAATGTTTAGAAATATTAAGCCACAAATAAGCAGAAAAAGGATTTTTTCGCATTTAAAACGTCAGAAAGCGAATGAAATACAGTAATTTTTAGAATTTGAAAAGAAAAAATTTGGGGACTAAAAAATTTTTTTTTCGTTCAATTTTAAATAGTTGTTTCAATTTGCGATCCCTTTGAAACGCAGAAACCATTTTTTACCATCTTTTTATTAACTTGCTTTCTTGTTTGTTTGTGTGTGTTTGTCCAATACAAATATTGGACATTTGAAACTTTTAGAATAGCTCAAAACCGGATGACAATGCCTTATTTAAATACTATTAGCCATCTTTAAGCATAATTAAACTCATTTTCAGTTATTTTCAGTTAGCTTTGTTTTGTAGAGTGGTGCAGACATCTATCGCCCGGGACAGGAACGAAAAGTTAAACGCAAGTTAACTTCCAATTGACTTCATTTTCTTTCAAGTTGATGGGATAATTCATCAAAAAAATTTTAAAAAGTATTTATTAATACATAGAATTGTCAAGTTTATATGATTCAACAGAAAATTTCAAAACATGGTATATAAAAAGTTCTTTTTATCTTGTAATTATTATATTTAATCACTCCTGACGTCTCGGACCACGGGTTAGGAACCAATGATTTTTACGCACGGACCAATGTATGTTTACTTTTAACAAAATAAGCAACAACCGATAGATAAATACAAGAAACAGAGGTCGAAGATAGATTTCCCACCTTAAAAAACTCCAACAGTGACACCAGTAGATGAACGATGCATTTATGACGTTTGAACCAGACACACTGCGCAGCGGAGCTCAACCCTTTAATGTTGGAATATCGGAGATAGAAGTACAGCATGACTCAAAAGTCAAGAGTCAGTTGCGGCCAAAAAATTTGCATGTTGAGCTTACCTCATAAAGCAATGTTGATGAAGCATTAATATCTGGGATTTTGTTACAGATGTAGCGCCATCTGCTGGATATACTCGCAATTCAGTATGTAATTTTTTTTCGCGGCTTAAGAAGGAATCCCGTTATATCATTCATTTGCCATACGTTGATTTTTCAGTGAAATATGGATTTTTTTAAATATTTTTCTGGCATTTGAATCACCCGGTATATGCAAATTTATGTTTGAGATCATGGTGCATTTTCCAGTGGTACAGCAGTAACCGCAAAATGGGGTAGTAAATATGATTATCTCCCAGTAAATACTGATGCATTGTAAGAAACATCAATATAGTCCTTTATTCAAAAGCGTAATATTTTCCGTTCTACTTTTCAACATAAAGTGTCGAAAATAAATTTTCAAGCATTGTCTATAGAAAAAAATGCGTAAACTGTATTCAAAATTTCTGAAGAACTTCGTGGACATTCAAATTGTAAATAACAACTTTTCCAATTCACACTAGAACTACGAATAGCAGCTAGTTTTCAGGTTACAGATATATTCTCTCTTCAGGCAGCGGAGAATTGTTTAGACCAATTGTTTCTATGAATGGAATCACCAACTAAAGTAAGCAGAAATGACCACATTTGATGCTCTGCGTCTTTTTAGTTGTTTATTATTTTTATGGATTTTGAGGTGCCATTCACTTTTGATTGTTTTATACTAAACCTTTGTAACACCTTGCATGCAAATCTGTCCCATGTCGTAAACGATTGCATTACATGCGATGCTGGAAGTGATCGTTTTCTGCCAGACACATTTCAACGCGGCATTCCGTGTTCCTGAACGCATTGACAGGGATATCGAGGCGGGGGTAGCAATTTCATGCGTTATGTTTTCCTCCAAATTCTCCACAGTGTGAGGCTCGTTTCTGTAGACTTTTCCGAAAGGAAGAAATCCGATGGTGTCAGATCCGGCTACCGTGGCGGCCAAATCCACCTTGCATGGCCCTGTTACCAAAGAAGGACTCGATTTCCGCCATGGTTCATCGCCAATGTGTGACACTTTTTTTTCTATCTTGCTGAAAGCAACCTTCCGTTAACTCACGATTCTCCAGTTGATTCACGAATTGTTAAAAAAAATGTAAAGGTACACACTGGTGTTACAGATAGTGTGAAAGAAATTGGTCAGTATGATGCGAAACCAAGACATGGCGAACAACATATACGCACATTTTGTTCATGGAGCGGTGATTGGAAAGTGGCAAAGGGATTTTCAGCGGCCCACATACATATGGGTATTTTGCGAGTTAACGTAACCCGACAAATGGTACTAGGGTTTGACGGTTTTTCAAACCCGGTTTTAAAAAACTGGTTTTTTAAATAAATTTTTTACTTTTGAAAACCGGTTTTTAAATTAAGAAAACCGGTTTAAAAGAATTCAAATTATTATGTAAAAATTAATTTTTAACTTATTTGATTTCTTGAAGACCCTGAAGAAAAACTCCAAAGACACTGAAAGCTGAGTTTTCATTATTTGAGGCAACGAATAAAAGAACCCAAAACTTAGATTTGTTATTTGATGCCCTGAGAACTATAAAACCAAGCTCAGTAGCTAGTAAACGAGTATTTTCAATTTCAGGCAATATTGTGTCCAAAATAAGAACAAGACTTAGCCACCGTCCAGTGGATATTTTATGTTTTTTAAAATCCTATTTTCTTAGGAGAAATTAAAATTAGTGAAATAAATATAAATATTATTTGAAATTTGAAATTTTTGTTTGAGTTTTCGTTATTTTGTGTAAGTAATGTATAATCCTTAATTTTTTTTTTAATATTTTGACTTTGATTTCGTTTTTTGTTAATTTGTTTTATATAAATTAAATAAAATATTTTTCCCTTACTCTATTTTTTTTTTCACAAAAATTCGGAAACCGGCTAAAACCGGTTTTTGGAAATCTGCAATTCTAAAACTGGTTTTTGGAAATCTGCAATTCGAAAACCGGTTTTTCAAAAAGTAGGATTTGTATATACCCTAAATGGTACCATGCCTCATCCGACAAACATATGATGTGATGTGCCATCCTCTGAGGAACAGATTGTAGAATGTTTCGTTCAGATTGCTTCGTCCTAGCGCGAGTTATTACAGAATATTCGGGATCCCTTTCGGGTGAATCGCCCGTAGTTGAGATCTTTCTGTACCCGAGAAAAAATTGGTAACCGTGTCCCATAGGGCTCCATGTTCTGATTTAAACATTACTCATGCGGACTCGTAATTTATGCAAATTAATTTACATAATGAATGTAAAATGATATTTTTATCATGTTTTTATTAACTCGCTTTCTTGTTTGTGTGTGTGTTTGTCCAGTACAAATCTTGCAATCGATTTTTAACAAACTTCCCCACTAGATAGACTTTGAAACTTTTAGAATAGCCCAGAACACGATGGCAATGCATTCTTTTGATACTTTTAGCCATCTTTAAGCAGTATTGAATTCATTTTCAGTTAATTTTGTTTTGTAAACTGGTGCAGCCATCTGTCGGTCGGGACGCTGAATGAAAAGTGAAACGCGAGTTAACTTCCAAATAACTTCCTTTTCTTTCAAGTTGATGGGATAATTCATCATAAAATTTATTTTAATCATAAATTGTTCTTTTCTCTACATGTATTTCTTGATTATGCTAAATCGTATTCCTCTTCTTATCCTTTTTTTAAAACTTCTCTCTCAATCTCTTAATCTCAGGGTTCGAGGTCGCCTAATGCGTTGGGGTTGAAACTGGAGGATACCCGTTCGAATCCCGACTAACGCCATTAAGTACCTTCGTGTCTAGTCCGTATACGGCCAAGTTAAATATGGAGACTGTAAAGTCCTTCTACCTTGTCTGCGAGGGTGGGAGAAGGTACGAGTCCCTCAGATGTCGCCCCTGGGGGTGCTCGCTCAAAATTGAGGCGGCACCAAGGGATGGTGTTGGTTCACCTTTACAGTGCCTCCACTGAAGGCAACCAGCGATTTGGGTCATTAGGGAACGGTAGACGTCATTTTTTACCGTATGATTACGTTCCTAAATAACGGTTCTGCGGAGAGGAAAAAACTGACCGGCGTCGCGAGTTCTAATTTTGGCAGCGCGCCAAACCAAGAAGCAGTAAACAGTTATACAGAAAAGTACCAAAATGCGTCAAAAGAAGATAAGCAACGATAAGTACGCTAATATCCCGCGGTAGTTTCGTTAGAAGAGACTACCTGAAATATATTTTTTTTACTTTTTATTATATATGTATTTACCAAACTTTGTACATATATGCATTTCACTATAAATATATAATATATAACACCTTAAAATAAATTTCCAATCTTATTATAATTTTAAGATTTTTTTTTTGTAATTTGAAATTTATAAACAAAAGTTTAAAATGCTCCTTGCGACTTAATTTTTGAGATATTTCCTCGATTTTGGATTTTAATCACTTTACACTGTAAACAAAACGATTCTGGGTATCAATTATTTAATCCCTTGAATAGTTAGTTTTTGAGAGATTTTTTTTCCTGAATTCCATCCCGATTATAATCAAAATTTTGCCCTTTAATAAGTTATAAATTAAATGTAATTACCTTTATGAAATCGAAATGTAAAATGCATACCCAGTTTCTTTGTAAACTGTATCACGATTCTTGCTTATCAATTTCATGAATTTTGAGCAACAATTAAATTGAATGGATTATTTAAAAAATCTAACAACCTTGAAAACTCTGTCTTTAGAGAAACATATTTAAAGTTTATTACTACACTTAACCTATATAAATTACTTCCTAGAATCTTCATAAATAATTTTTTACTTAAAAAAACTATTTTGTAGTATTAACCTACAGAAATAACGGATATAGGATATAATCTACAGAAAAACGGATATAGGTTTCCCCCCTATATCCGTTACGAAACACCCCTTAACTTCTAAATGGTGTCAGCTTAGGCCATGAAGTTGGTGTCTAGGTATAGTAAAAAGGCTATGCGCTTCTCGAAGAGACAACCCACAACGCCATCTATCGGCAAATTTTGGAATTGGCGTTTTTATCTCGAAAACGATACGAGATAATGGGAAAAGTGAACTACAAAGTTGTTGAGCATCATGGATTGAGTAAGGAAAAAACACCTTGCGCACATTGATACTCAAAACAGAATGTAAACAATGAACATTTGTTTGGACTTGATTTTCAACAATATGGCGTCGTAAAATGCGAGCGAATCTCGTAAAGACCCCTCACGGACTAAATAACAAAAAATGTGTATAGTGGCTAATCGAGAGCATTTTCAGCAACATAAATAAATGATCCTGGAGATAGGGAAGTGTCTCAATTTCTTCTCTTTATGATATGACAATTTTCGGAATCGTGACAAAAATATGTTTCTTTTCTAAATTCTGTTTTCAGTATTGGTGTGCGCAAGGTGGCTTTTCTTACTAACTCGATGATGCTAAACAACTTTGCAATTTACTTTTTTCCCGTATCTTGTACCGTTTCTGAGATAAAAACGCTCATTTCAAAATTCGCAGATAGATGGCGTTGTAAGTTGTCTCATAGAAGTAGCGCATAACCTTTTTACTATACCTAGACACCAACTTTATGGTCTAAGCTGTCACCGTTTAGAAGTTAAGGGGGGAGTAAACGGATATAGGTGGTGTACCGTAGTCAATAATACGACAAGCCTTTCTCTTCAATTTCTTTACTACGATACGTTAAACATAATACAACTACAACAGTTAAAGCAAGTACGTACATCGAGTTAGAATTTATACAGTTAGATAGTCAGGATGGCTTCGGGTTTACCTACAACGCTGGCCTACAGAAGGCCTCTCGGACCAGGAGAGCGTCTCTCTCGCACTCATAAACAGATCTCTTCTGCGTGGACTATTGGGGTCTTCTTTTATACTGTCGGCACATTCAAAGGGATTTCTCCGGCGTTTGAATTGCGGGTAAGTGTTCGAAGTTTATGGGATTCTGCATGTCACTATAGCGTCAAAAATCTCAAAAGCCCTCGAACCACTCTGGGATTTATGCGTTCTATAACGTCAGAACCGCACATTACAATAACTTTATGGTCTCTTATCCTAGAGTTTATGAGACCGTCCAGATCAACAGTTCGCCGATAGATGACATGTTGAGGGGTAGGAACGGGGCATCACATACTTATAGAAATATTAATTTCGTGTAGTAATTGAGACAGTGCCACAGTGGGAACCCTGTATATAATTTTTTTTACAATAACACAATCAATATTACAGTGAAAAATTTGCTCAAATAACGGTCCAACGTTTCCTTAAAATGTGAATGTCTCCATTGAAAGTTCCCTGTATTAGTAAATAACTTCATTTATATCATACGGATAATGAGGAAAATAATTAAGTATAACCTCAAACACAGCATAATTCTTTCCAAACATAATTTTATTACACTTTAATAAAAGATACTTCATAATAAAAAAATTAATTTTCTAATTCTTAAAATAATATTTTAAAGTATAATTAATACAAACAACATACAGCACATTTAAATCTTACAATGCACCGGGAATTAAAATATCAAGCAAATGAGTTTAAAATTAAATTAGTAAATAAATTAAATCAATAAAGAACATAAAGCACTTATTGCTTAATTACTTTTGCCGTCTCGAGAGACATTCAAATAGGACCATATATCATGTTCTGAAAACCATAAACGCTGCAATTAAAAACACCTTTTTTATGCTTAGAGCACTTTTCTTCTTTCAGTGACGCTCATAAATATTATAATGTTGGATCGTTAATATACATCACCCCAAATTTAAGCTAAAATATTAATGTTTAATTTCAGCGTTTAGTAAGTTAATCTACATTTTGCATTTCAACAGGGGGAAAAAAACTTACTTGGGTTCAAAGAGCTAAACTAGGTGGAGCATTTTTTGCTAAATATTAAATGGCGCTGTTCATTTTCGGAGGTGAAAGAGAATATTGTTTTCTTTTCCACTAAATTTTCGAGATATACATTAGGAGTTGGAAAGGTATCGAGTTAAATTTAGCATATTTTATTCATATCTGTTGTATCTGTTGTATGAGCCAAATGTCATACGTGGAACCCGTACCAAATTCGTTAAATAAAATGAACTGTAAACTAATTAATTTTATCGAAACTATTGTCGACCATACAAATTGATATAATACTTTTATTCCCTTAACCCTTCAGCGGGCGGGCCAATTTTTGGAGTACCAGCAGGCGCGCGTGGCACATTGTGCAACGTGTCTTTCGACCTTGATTATTTCTTTCGTAATAAACTTTTTTTTTCAAATTGAATATAATAATTCTGCGTTTTATGACAAGACATAAAATGCTGATAATATTTAGATATGTTTATAATTAAAAGCCAAAGAATGCAGATACAATTTCAAAACTGTCCGGATTTCAAAACTGTCCGGTTTATTGAATCTAAAGACAACTAGCGAATGGATTTCCATTATGTCCGAAAACTTAAAAAACAATGAGATTGTCCATCTTCGTGATATGCGGGATACCATGGGATAGCTGCACTTTTGATGGACTACGTCAACTCCTGCTTTTGTCGTAATGTAATCCAGTAGAATCGCTGGTTTACCACGGTTGAATCAAGACTAACAATGAATAGAAAGGAATACAAGGGTCAGAAAATTAGACCTGCATTAGAAAGGGTGTAGCTATAAATAGAAACTGCTTAAAACATTCAAACCTTAGATTTAAAAATAAGCCATTCAAAATTACGAAAATGTTGCACTTTGTAGAGGGTCGTGCCCGCTGAAGTGTTAAACACACTATCTGCAATGCTGATGTATTAATCAAGGTCATATATGAAACATCGAACATACGATGTACGAGGGCTAGAGGGACTGACTTGTTCTAATTAAAAGAGGGCGCTCCGTTTGACTATTGCCAACATAGCCATTGGCACCAACATTTGTGGTTTGATTTCTTTTAAAATGTTCTTCATACATCTTCGAATAATCTTAAAAATTATCGCTCGAATAACTTTTTGATGACAGTTTTGTTTTGTTTTTCATGTAGAGGCACTTGTCGTCAGATATTACTTTCAGCCATGATGCCGATCGCCCAGGTAAAGTTCACAGAAGGAACACGCCAACGTAATGAAAGAAAAAACATTGATTCCGTTTTCGCAGTATAAAACTACGACGTTTTAAAAATAACAAACAGAAATCAAGAACAGAGAAGATGAAGATATTCTAGAAATTCAATGCATCCAAGAATTCAAGCGTCAGGCTTTATTCCGTTCAAGAGTGCCAACTAATAATTACAAGATAAAAAGAACTTTTTATATACCATATTTTTAAATTTTCTGTTGAATTATATAAACTTGACAATTCTATATATTAATAAATACTTTTTTTAAATTTTTTTGATGAATTATCCCATCAACTTGAAAGAAAATGATGTTAATTGGAAGTTAACTTGCGTTTAACTTTTCTTTCTCGTCCCGGCCAATAGATGGTTGCACAAGTCTACAAAACAAAATTAACTGAAAATAACTTAAAATTAATTCAATTCTGCTTAAAATGGCTAAACGTATTTAACAAATGCATTGCCATCGTGTTCTGAGCTATTCTAAAAGTTTCAAATGTCTAGCTAGTGGGGAAGTTAGTTAAAAGTCGATTGCAATATTTGTACTGGACAAACACACACACAAACAAGCAAGAAAGCAAGTTAATAAAAACATGGTAAAAAATACACACTCTTCACGCAAACCGCGAAGCAGCCAGGGGGCGCTACTAGTACTCCAAAACAAATATAAACAATATGCTTTCAATTTTCAATAGCAGATAAACATATTTAAAAACGACAAATAGCGATCAACAACCGAGGGTAAAGTACCCCACAAATCCACTGATTCGGGTTGCCAAAAAATAATGTTTCCAGAATAAAATCTTTATCGAACAACGAAGTTGCCAAGTTTGGCGTGCACCCGATAGTTCACTTTAGCCAAGCCGGTAGTCAAACGAGTGAAATTTTGATTTATCAATGAGGGACAAAATCGAGTGTATCAATAAACTTAAGCAGATATTTCCTCATTTCTGTTATAGCAAATCTACCAACATAATATCCCACTTTTTTGGATTTTACACAAATTTACACAAATATATTTGTATTACATTTCTCTCTCTCTGTGGTGAATTTTTACATATTCATATCTAAATGTATATACATATTACATATTCATATGTATATAATTTTTACATATATATTCATATATACGCTTATATATATATATCGTATAATACATATATACACATATTCATATTATATATATTTGTATCTATAAGTATATTGTTTTTATTTATGTTATATGTATAGAGCATACAATACAAAAAAAAAGGATTTGTAATGTAAGTGATCCACATAAAAAAGATACAGATATTCATTTTATAATAATGATGATATATACTTAATTCACTTTAAGCAAGAAGTATTAATAATTTAACAAACAAAATATATTTCATTTGAAATATGGAATGAACTTTATAAGAAAAACAAGCAAATATAAATCTTTATCTAAAATGTTACTCAAATCAATTGATAAATATGTACTTTTCAAATATATATATATACAAAATTTATATAATAGATATTATTACAATACGTTACGATAATAATTCATTATAAAATATAATTACAAATTACAAAATATTGCATACCTTTAATTATAATGTTACAAAATTTTATAAACATATATATATATATATAATATTAAAAACTAGTAATTTCTTAATTCAACAATCTTAACATTTAAAAACTATTAATTCCTCACTTTACTATTCCAAATTACAAACCCTTTTTTAATTCCTTGAAACAGGTAATTCCCTTTGGGCATTCGCGTTAAATTCCATTTTAAAATCTAACATTATTCTAAATTCCCTGCGGCGTTCGAAACTAATTTCGCTTTTGATTCTAAGTTCTAATAACCTCTAGAGAAAATATTAAATGGCTGAATGTTGACTCGAAAACTAAAGTTGCGTGGCGTCACTAGAGAGTAAATCAGTTCTGCGCATCAATAGTAACTTTTAACCAATCAGCTATTAAGACACACCCTTTAATCACGTGATGAGATGAACCTTTAAAACTATCTGGTGTCTAAAATTAGACACACTCTGTAAGAATCGGTCTGTGATATAATCCCGGGCGGACGACTTGGAAAACTTAATAAAATGCTTTAGATTCAATTACGTATCTGTGGTTCCTGTGTCTGCGGGAAAATGCTCGGTTTGTCATCATGTGTATCGGCGACGTCATCCACTCTGGCCTGTTATTTGTTCCTCCATGTCGCCGATATTACAAGAAAGTCGGTAGGATTCGAACCTACGCGGGAAGATCCCAATGGATTTCCAACGAAATAAGCGGGAGTACATCGTAAAATTTTGTGCGCCTTCGACGCTCCTATTTTTTTTCTATCTTCTCTCGTCTTGCCGTGTGATGACCAGCAATTGCGGATTTAAATTCATCGTTCTTCTATCCGGATTTCAAAATGTGCTCTTTTTTTTTTCTTGCCGTGTGACGACCAGTGACTGCGGATTTAAATTCTTCGCGAGTATCTTCAACAAGAGTGTGCGCGAAATCGAAAGTTAATTTCCAACCATGTTCTCCTTAGTGAAAAGCGTTCTATCGTGCGGTGTTTTGTCAAACAGCGTGATCATCTTTTCTTTTTTTTTAAAATAAAAATTTATTTTGTGTGTCTCTCCAATGGTGCTTCAGAGAAGAGGAAAAATGTTCCTGCATCAGCAACTTATTCCAGCTTTTGGATTTGCAGAAAAATATGTAATAATCAGCGGTAAATCTTCACTAAAGTAAATTTATTTTGTGCCATATAATAAAATTCGGTCTTAAATCAATATAAAATTAAAGGTAAGACAGATTGTCAATGAAATTTTAAAAGTTCTTAGAATGTTAAATGAAAATTTGTATGTAATGTTTAAATATTGGGATTTTAATGATATTGATACTCTGATACAATTAGAACAAATTTTAACGAAATTTAATAATGATTTTGCTTAATATAAATTTGATATAGTTAGTTATCTGGCTTCTGTAAACATGAATCGTATATATTTTTAAAATGTTTTCAGTTATTTTTAATCATGATGTACTTCTGTTTTCTCGTGCGTTATAAATTTGGTTTTGATTTCGGGGTTTGGTTTCAAGTGAAAGATTAGAATTTAAGTTTTGTGTATTTAAATTTCATTGCTAGCCACATGAATATTTACTATATATAGAGATTATAAGTATTTTAAGAATTTAAGTATTTAATTTGGTATATTGAAATATTACATTTGATGTTGAAACCTCGTAAATTGTTCTACGAATTTAAGTAAAGGAAATTTCTGGAGGTTCAATTGACAGTTAAAAGGCGTTTTACGATTTTCATAAACGGAACGTCTTTATAACATGACTTAGGGTGCCAAAAAACCACAATTGGAGAATTAAAAAATCATTGTATGTTATATTTGGTTCATCCGCCCCAGAAAATTCTCGAAAAAGAAATAATGAAGAATAATAAATAAATAGGATAGATAATATTATAATGAGAAATATGTTTTAAGATATTAAATACAAATGATGAATATTTGGGAACTTTACAGCGAGGATTCATACCAAAATGTGATATAAGAAAAGAAAAATTGTTTTTGGTTTATCGATTTCATGATTAACTTAATAAAACTGAGATGGCTATTGGTAAAAAATTTTGATTATTTGTGTCAACTGATAGAATAATAGTTTGAAATTTGAACATTAACATTAAATTATGGCAATTTATAGAGAATATTAAGGTATTATTATTATTATTATTGGTATTAGGAGTATTTTATTATTGTGTGTTTAATACTTTCATATGTTGTGTATTTTGGATTCTATTGAATATAAAATTGGTAAACAAAACTTTCACACTAAACGAGATTCTGAAATTGTCCATGCTTGCAGATTGAGATATTATAATGCACCCGAGAACTTAAAACTACACCACGAATAATGACAAACATTAGATCCATTTTTCTTTCTTTTCTATGTGATGCTTAACATCATTATATTTTTTTTTAATTGATATAATTAATTATGTGTTGTCCTACTAAAGATATATTAAAAAAAAAAACTGTCTAACTTAAACTTTCTTCTTAAGAATACTATTATATGTGAATTTTTTTGGATCTCAATTTAAACACCGGCTATGACAACTCTACTTCTTTAACCTTTCAGTAAATTTCCTATTTCTTGAAAAACACTTTCCTATCACCCAACTCTACAAGCGCGTTGGATGTCGTCCCAACTGTTTAAGATCTTTTTTAATTTTTTTACTATTCGTTTTTAATTCATCAACTCAGTCACTTAAAGTGCTGAAGACTATATGCTTGAGTAATGACTAAAACAGGGCTGGGATGGCCACTCCTTTTGTCCTCCCATTTCTATATATTATACTCCCACAGGTATGACAACTGCACCTTTTCCTTTTTCTCCATCTTTGTACTATACAAGATGCTGTTTTTCAACGCAGTCATATTCTGTCGGAGATTAACGGTTAGTCCACTGTACGGCTAAAAGACTCTTCCTCCTTATTAGTCAGAGAACAATATGGAGAAAGAAAACCCACTTGTTACACAAACATAAACACAATCCTCACTGCTTAGAGGTAGAATTAAAAAAATTGAAACTAAGAGTTTGGGTAACACACATACAACAAGGTACCTTCAACACAAAAAATTGGATATCCACGTAGAATTAAAATAAGTGTACACAAATGAATAGTGATTAAATAATTTGAAAATAAAGTGAAAAGTATTGAGAATAAATAAATAAAGTTATAAATAAATAAATAAAGTTAGAATAAATATGAATAAGTATAATTAAAGAATATTGAATAGAATTTTGGAATGAATAAATATTGTCGAAATAAAATGAATATAAGAAATGATGAAATGAGAATAATAAGAAATATAAAAGATATTAAAAAAGAGATTTTTGTTGATAATAAGTAATATTGAAATAAAGGAGATAATGGATATTAAGAAAAAATAATGAGATAAATATACGAAAACTATATAATGAGTGATATGTTTTGTAATTTTTATGTACAATTGATATATTTGAAGTGTGATTTTATTAAATCTTGTGATTTTTATTGAAAGTGTGATTTTTATTATAAACTGTGATTTTTGTTATGTGGCTAAAGAACTAGTTTTCTTTGTATGTAAACAGGTCGAGATGGTGTGAGGTTTATGCGTTCTACGTTTGCGAAGCAGAAATGACACAGCACTAAAAGGACTGTGATTTTTTTTAATTGGTGTTTTTTCCTCAACATACTAATGACTGTGAAAGGACTAAAAATGTTGCACAGATAAATCATTACAAGATAAGTAAATAAAAAAATTTGTTTTGGACTCACTCCATAGTAGTGAACGTTGAGGAAGAATTTTTGAATTTTTCATCCTGTTATCAAAGACAACTTCATTTACTTAATTTTTGTTTGTTTTTGATATTTTTATTACTATGTTTTGTTATTCTGTATTATTCAAATCGAGATGATAGTAGATATTGTATTAAATGTATGTTTCCAGAGAAAATTTTTGGTAGTTTACAAAGTTTTGGTTATGTTAATTGATTTTTTTTTTGAGATTTTGTTGTGTGGGGAGACGTCCCTATTCAACAGGTTTCAAATACATACTTATGTAGAATCTTCAATTTAATATTATGTGTCCTTCTTTTTGGTGATTTTATATATATATATTTCAGTAAATTTGATAATGTTGCTATGTCAGCTCATCACGTGATCTTTAAAAAATTTTTTTTGCAATTTAACTTTAATTGAACTTGATACGTTAACTTATTCCAAATTTTTTAATGCCCATTCTTCTCACTCATCTGAGTGAGTCTGCCCTCCAATGCAGGCATTGTAGGTCAGCCTCTTCTCGGACGGGGGGGATATTCTATAATATTAAAAACTAGTAATTTCTTAATTCAACAATCTTAACATTTAAAAACTATTAATTCCTCACTTTACTATTCCAAATTACAAACCCTTTTTTAATTCCTTGAAACAGGTAATTCCCTTTGGGCATTCGCGTTAAATTCCATTTTAAAATCTAACATTATTCTAAATTCCCTGCGACGTTCGAAACTAATTTCGCTTTTGATTCTAAGTTCTAATAACCTCTAGAGAAAATATTAAATGGCTGAATGTTGACTCGAAAACTAAAGTTGCGTGGCGTCACTAGAGAGTAAATCAGTTCTGCGCATCAATACTAACTTTTAACCAATCAGCTATTAAGACACACCCTTTAATCACGTGATGAGATGAACCTTTAAAACTATCTGGTGTCTAAAATTAGACACACTCTGTAAGAATCGGTCTGTGATATAATCCCGGGCGGACGACTTGGAAAACTTAATAAAATGCTTTAGATTCAATTACGTATCTGTGGTTCCTGTGTCTGCGTTGGGAGTCTGCGGGAAAATGCTCGGTTTGTCATCATGTGTATCGGCGACGTCATCCACTCTGGCCTGTTATTTGTTCCTCCATGTCGCCGATATTACATATATACAGTAACCACCGCTTATAGTGATCAGTGGTTATAAGAATCAACCGTTTATAAGAATCAATATCACAAAAACAAAAACAAATGTATTATTTCCATGTTAAAATTTCCGCTTTAAAGAATCAATCCACCGGTTATAAGAATCAGTTTGTAATCTTCGCCTTCCTTTCATTTTTCCAAAAAATGCCACTTGAACTCTCAAAAGGTAAGAAATTCTTTCTTAAAGTTTTTGAAAAGAAAGATTGATAAAACTTTGGGGTGGAAAACAGTCGTAAAATACATTCCTTTAGACATAACATAAGAGTTTCTTCTTATACGTTTTTGCTAAACACTGTCTTATTCGCTTTACCCAGGGGTATCTGACCCGCCCGGGTCCGATTTCGCTTTTCTCCAGACAGGCACTCCTTTTTTCCCACCACTTACTTCCTGGTTGCGGATTTCTAGACCCTGAAACACATAAATCTTCCGCGAAGTGTCCACCATCACTTACGCAAACGGGACAGTGGATTCAGCACTTCAAACCGTGAAACGTAAACGGATCCATTTTGCTGAATCAGATGAACCAGATGCTGAATCAAACGTTTCCCGGTTTGATTCAGAATCAAACCGTGAAACGTAAGCTATAAGGTGAATCTTCGTCTGAGACTGTAATAAGCATACGTCGCTACTATTCACTTTAGTTTTCTAACAAAATTGCCAGTTAGTGTTAGAACTTTTTGATAATCGAATTCAAATATGATAAAAACAAGGAAAACTCTTAGTTTTTCTGAAAAACAGAACTTGTTAATTAGATATGATGCTCTTCCAAAGTGTACTCAAAGAGAAGCTGCCTCTTGTTGATTTTATAATCATGTGTTGTTACTTATAGGTCTAGAAATCGAGTTATAGTATTTGTTTAGAAATTGAGTATTTTTAAAATTACAAAAAATAATTTTAATAAATGATAAATAACGTAAATTAAAGAGTATTTAATGGTAAATTATGTATATATGTGCCTGTGTGTTTATATATATGTACAAGTATATATTTGTGTATGTGTGCCTGTCCAAAGGGAAGTTTCGGTTATAAGAATCAACCGCTTATAAGAATCAAAAACAGTAATAACAAACGTGATTCTTATAAGCGGAAATCACTGTATATATATATATATATATATATATATATATATATAAATACAAATTGTATTGTAAGAGATCCACGTAAAAATGATACACATTTTCCTATAATAATAAAGACGATGTACAATTAACTCACTTTAAGCAAGAAGTATTAATAATTTAACAAATCTACTATATATGTTCGAAATACGGAGTAAATTTTTTAAGCAAACAAACCAATTAAATCTCCATTTAAAATGTCAAACCAAAGAAATTAATTATATTTCTTCCATTAAATGTGGTTTTATTGCAACAAATTTGCCATATTCCATCGGTAAAACACTTTCCCTTGTCGCTCTAAATATTTAATTTTTTTTCCCATGCTTTGTTCATAAAATATCTGTCATTTCAGATTAAAGAAAAATGCATTTATTGTAACTTGGTAGCTGCTGATCCTCTTAATTTCTCTTACACATTATTTCACGTCTTATTAATTTTCTTGTACAAATTGAAATGTTATTCTTTAAAAATTAATTTTCTAAAAATATTTAATTATTTTCGCTTTCACAGAAGCTTTCAATTCCCATGCTCATATAAATAGTTTACCATTTTAGGTTTTACATGTTTGAAATGCGGAATTTATCCAACGATTTAATATTTATCAATTAATTTAAAGGCCTTTATAGCAATTTCCTTGGAATGGAATTTAAGATAAATTATTTAAAGTAAATTGGGTCGGAATGTACGAAAATTTAAGTGTTGATTGACAAAATACGGGAAAATACTATGAATAAAATTCAGCATTTTCATGTATTTGTAAGACTATAATCGGATAAACAATGCTATATCGAAAATTTAATTTCTCTATTCTAAAAAAAGTAACTGGCGCCGCCGCCGACGCCGCTGTCAAAAGCTTGTCACACTATCTCCTCCGAAACCGCTTGGGGTATGAGACCGATAGCGATACCAATAGATGTAGAAAAATGTGGGGAAGAAAGTAAGACATGTCTCATCTTCGTCGGATCCATGTCGGAAGTATTTTTAATTTTATGTTTTGTGTGAAAATATTGACTTTTTCATGTTCAATATTACGATAACTCGCCAAAAGTTAATCGTAGAATTTTGATCTTTTTACAATCTAAGACTGCAGGCATTTCCCCTTCAAACAAGACCTCATTTGTTTAAAAATAATTTAAAACAGACTAATATTTTTATCAAAATCTTAAACCCACTTTTTCGAGAAATATCGTCACATATGTGGATGTAATATCGATGCTCCTCGAGTTTTTATCTTACAAAGAAAATATTTACATCATCTGGAAGATGAAAGCTTTCTCATTCATATAAACCTTATTTCAAGTCTTTATCTAAGAATTTCGATTTTTAATTGAATTTTAAAGCTGAAACAGTGATTCCTCTTCGCATAAGGGTGACTGACAACAGTAAATGGCTGTTACATTGCCCGAGAATCACCCCTATATATATCGCTATTACCCATAACAGAGGAGCGAGTGTAGCGAGCCTAGGGGCAAAGCCCTAGTTAAGTTAAATAATTAAGCCTAGTTAAGTTAAATAATAAAATTCTTTTTAAAGATTAATTAAAGGGCGTTGAAAAGGACATTGTTGAAAATTGGTAAATCTATGAACTTATCACAGCTAAACACTAAAAATTCAGACACGAATTCAAGTTTTCTGGCGTTAAAATTAATAGTGTTACGAATTTTGTAAATATTCCATTTTGTTTCGTTAAAATGGCTTCTATGTAAGAGTTCCTATAAATATATATTTACCCGGGAGTCTATGGGAATCTCGCCAAATATGAGAGTTATCGCCAAATTAGCGATGGATTTTTGGTACTTCTTTTGTTCGCCAGATTTCGCGATATTAAGGCAAACTGGGTGATATTTCGCCAACTTGACGACTAAACCTTTCTGGGAGCTTGTAGAAATATCTAGCTGTGGCTGTTCTATAGAGGGCAGTGTTGCAGTTCATCTAGGGAGGCGCTACGAGCGCCGTACCGCGAATCACCTCCCGTTTCAAATGTTTGAACCAGAATGCATTGCGCATAAGAACCGATCAGTTCGGTAATAATGGAACTCTCGTTAGGGAGTAATTTCGAAGGGGGGTCATACGACTGTTAGAAGTCGAAAAAGTGTAAAATTTGTGTCACTTTCGACACAATATCTTGAAAAGTATAAGATTTAAAATCATAATTTTTTTTGTGTTAATAGTACAATGATTGATTTATTAATATATACCTGTTTCTTCTTTGATAGTTAAAAATAAATTGTGTTAGATAGTCATAAATAATAAACAGTTTGCTTTTGATATCAAAGTGATATCAAAGCTAATGCACATAAATACTAAAAAAAAAAGTGAGTTTAAGACAAAATTTATGCTTTTAACACATACTGCAGAAACTAAAGTTTAATTTGAACCTAAATTTGTATATATTTAAGGTATATTTCTATTTTTACTATGAAACTGAAAATAGTACAATTATTTTCTTAAAAAAATTAAATTTTATCTATGCATGAAAAATGAATTCTCTGGATCTGTTAACAAATTTAGGTTCAGTTTCAAGCAAATGATAATATGTACCCTCTGGGAAAATGTCATGCAAAAATATGAAAAAGTTCTAGAGATAACAGGAGCGTTATGTGAAAAAAAACACATTTTGAGATAAATCCCTTTCAAGTATTGCCCTTTAAATCTGTTTACAGTAAACATCTAACACGTTTTTATTCATAACTTCCGTAATTATGAGAATTTTTTCAAGCAGATTGTCTTAAAATACTCAGAAAAGGTTAGTCTTTCATATGCATTTTTTTTTCACCAAAAAATCGATTTTTTTTTTTTACGTTTTAACATTCGTATGACACCTTAATGTAAATACTGTAAACTAATATAAATTTGTAAATAAAGTATATTAATTTAACCCGATCGTCGTAATTGGAGATAGGTATGCAGTATTATCATTGAAGACAAATTCCTTTGAACATCTCCCAGCGCAAAATTAGCATCTGGCGTCCGCGTCACAGGGCTGAAACTGAAGGTAAGCGAATGCTTACTTAATTTATGTTTGTCATAATGAGTAAAGATTATGTAGAAAAACTGAAGAGATTGCGCTCCGCTACAATGAAGATTTTAACCAAATCTCAAAGATTTTAACCAAAATCTCAAATATATTTGATGATTCTGAAATGATATATAATGATAAGGTAGATGCGATGGGAGTCATAAAAGATCAATTAATAGAAAAACGGTGAAAAACTTAAAGCTTCAAATTCTTATATTTAAGCGCCTTCCCCTTTGGTGTTACTTGTAGCCCGTTTATTTTGGACGCAACAATTAAACATCATATTCAAAATTTCAAAGAAAAACACCCTATAGTAGTTAAAATATTAAATTCCTCATTATACGCAGATGACTTGATCGACGGATCAAATTGTGATGAAGAAGTCTTTCATTTGACATCCGCTGCTACATAAATTCTTAAAGAAGCTGGTATGCATTTGAGAAAATTTAATTCCAATTCTAAAATTCTAAAAGAGAAATGGGTGGTAAATAATCTCTTCTATAATCAGGATAATCCTAAAAATATCGTGAAGCTTTTGGGATTAATATGGGATATTGATTCAGACCACTTACAGTTAGATAAGCAACCTCTTACTGAAAATTGGGACACTAAAACTACGAAAAAGTACATACTAAAGACATTGCTGAAATTGTTTGATCCCTTAGGTTTTATTTCACCGTATGTTATCGGCATGAAAGATTTATTACAGGAAACTTGGGAAGGAGGTCTTGAATGAGACAATGAATTACCTTTGAATTTAGAAAATAAATGGGATAGTTGGCATTCTGAAACTAAACACTTAAGGAAACTGGAAATTCCTAGAACATGTTTCCCTAATGGATTAAATTCGCCCTATGATTGTATAGAAATTCATTCATTTTTTTATGCCAGTCCTAAGGCCTACGGTGCGGTAGCTTATCTTAGATACAGAAATGAAGCTCACCAGATTAAGACTGCATTACTCTGGTATAAAGCGAGAGTATCCCCCTTAAAACGAGTGACCATTCCCCGTTTAGAGTTGTCAGGTGCATTAATTGCTGATAGAATGTCAAAATATTTAAAAGTGGTATTAGATTTACCAAAATTGGAATTTAAGTTAAGGACGGACTCTACAATAGCCTTATATTGGATTAAAGGATCTGCAGCAAACTGGAAGCACTATGTTTCCAATCGGGTTACTGAAATTCAGTCTTTAACGGATCCGGAAAGTTGGAACTATTGTAGCGGTCAAGATAACCCAGCTGATTTACTTACACGTGGTGAACACTTAAGCTCTTTAATAGACAATAATCTTTGTTGGCAAGGTCCTCTATGGTTATCCGTCCTTGAAACTATGTGCCCCCCTAAGGTAGGAGATAAAGAGGAAGAAGAAGCAGCAATTGAAAGAAAATGCTGTGCCGTAAATGTACGATCTGAAGCCCTTTAAAATGTAGACCGGTTTAGTAAGCTATCTCAATTGTTTAACGTCACGGGGTGGATCCTGCGTTTCCTTCATAATGCAAATCCGAAAAATTGTAAAATATCCGGTCCATTAAACAGCCACCGAAGTAGAAAGGGCCGAGATTTATTGGATCAGGCAAATTCAAAGGCCTGCTTTCTCGGAGGAAATTGAGCAGCTACAGTGGGGGAAATCTATTTTCAAGGAATAGAAATTGTACCACCTTAATCCCGAACTCGACGAGAATGATCTACTTGTGATTAAAGGCAGACTACAATTTTCGGATTTATGTGAGCGGGAAAAACATCCGTGGGTGCTTCCCAGTAAAGGAAGTTTGTAAACCTACTTATTATTGATGCACATGCAAGAATGTATAATTTTGGTATAGCTGCTACCCTATCTCATCTACGAGAAAGTTATTTCAACATGAAGGGCCGAAGAATAATAAAATCTTTCCTGAAAACCTGCATGCAGTGTAAAAACTTCAATGCTACCTCTGCAAAAGAAATTTCTGCACCCTTACCTACAGATAGAATTATCGTAAAACCACCTTTTGATACCATCTGTATAGATTTTGCAGGGCCAACTTACATTAAAGGATAATTGGGATCAGAAAAGGTTTATATTGTGCTGTTTACCTGTGAGGTCACAAGAGCTGTTCATTTAGAGCTGGTAACGAATTCAAACACGGTTAATTTCATTTTAGCTCTTAAGCGATTCTTTTCTCGAAGAGGACTCTGTAAGGTAAATGTACAGTGACAATGCCAAAATATTTGTCAAGACTGATTTACTTTTCAAAGAGATCTGGAAAAGAATTTCAAAGGAAGAAGTTAAAAACCATTTAAACTATGAACAAAATTATATGAAATGTTATCATCCCAAGAGCAGCCTGGTGGGGAGGTTTTTGGGAGAGAATGGTTAGATCTGTGAAAAAAACCATTAAAAAAGATACTCGGTAGAACTTGACTTACTTATGAAGAAACCCAAACTATGCCCACCGAAGTGGAGACAATTATTAATTCTAGACCCTTATCGTATGTTTACGAAGAGCCGTCAGAACCGGAACCTCTAAATCCAGCTCATATTTTGGTAGGAAAGAGGTTAACATCGTTGACTCGTGGAATTCCAATTATCTTCGAAATAAACGAATAGCCATCCCAAGAGCATCCCAAGCTCTTAACCAAAATAAACTCTTAACAAGCTCTTAACTGAAATAAACCATCCCAAGAGCAGCCTGGTGGGGAGGTTTTTGGGAGAGAATGGTTAGATGTGTAAAAAAAACCATTAAAGAAGATACTCGGTAGAACTTGCCTTACTTATGAAGAAACCCAAACTATGCCCACCGAAGTGGAGGCAATAATTTATTCTAGACCCTTATCGTATGTTTACGAAGAGCCGTCAGAACCGGAACCTCTAAATCCAGCTCATATTTTGGTAGGAAAGAGGTTAACATCGTTGACTCGTGGAATTCCAATTATCTTCGAAATAAACGAATAGCCATCCCAAGAGAATCACAAGCTCTTAACCAAAATAAACTCTTAACAAGCTCTTAACTGAAATAAAGCATCCCAAGAGCAGCCTGGTGGAGAGGTTTTTGGGAGAGAATGGTTAGATCTGTGAAAAAAACCATTAAAGAAGATACTCGGTAGAACTTGCCTTACTTATGAAGAAACCCAAACTATGCCCACCGAAGTGGAGGCAATTATTTATTCTAGACCCTTATCGTATGTTTACGAAGAGCCGTCAGAACCGGAACCTCTAAATCCAGCTCATATTTTGGTAGGAAAGAGGTTAACATCGTTGACTCGTGGAATTCCAATTATCTTCGAAATAAACGAATAGCCATCCCAAGAGCATCCCAAGCTCTTAACCAAAATAAACTCTTAACAAGCTCTTAACTGAAATAAAGCATCCCAAGAGCAGCCTGGTGGAGAGGTTTTTGGGAGAGAATGGTTAGATCTGTGAAAAAAACCATTAAAGAAGATACTCGGTAGAACTTGCCTTACTTATGAAGAAACCCAAACTATGCCCACCGAAGTGGAGGCAATTATTTATTCTAGACCCTTATCGTATGTTTACGAAGAGCCGTCAGAACCGGAACCTCTAAATCCAGCTCATATTTTGGTAGGAAAGAGGTTAACATCGTTGACTCGTGGAATTCCAATTATCTTCGAAATAAACGAATAGCCATCCCAAGAGCATCCGAAGCTCTTAACCAAAATAAACTCTTAAGAAGCTCTTAACTGAAATAAACCATCCCAAGAGCAGCCTGGTGGAGAGGTTTTTGGGAGAGAATGGTTAGATCTGTGAAAAAAACCATTAAAGAAGATACTCGGTAGAACTTGCCTTACTTATGAAGAAACCCAAACTATGCCCACCGAAGTGGAGGCAATTATTTATTCTAGACCCTTATCGTATGTTTACGAAGAGCCGTCAGAACCGGAACCTCTAAATCCAGCTCATATTTTGGTAGGAAAGAGGTTAACATCGTTGACTCGTGGAATTCCAATTATCTTCGAAATAAACGAATAGCCATCCAAAGAGCATCCCAAGCTCTTAATCAAAATAAACTCTTAACAAGCTCTTAACTGAAATAAACCATCCCAAGAGCACCCTGGTGGAGAGGTTTTTGGGAGAGAATGGTTAGATCTGTGAAAAAAACCATTAAAGAAGATACTCGGTAGAACTTGCCTTACTTATGAAGAAACCCAAACTATGCCCACCGAAGTGGAGGCAATTATTTATTCTAGACCCTTATCGTATGTTTACGAAGAGCCGTCAGAACCGGAACCTCTAAATCCAGCTCATATTTTGGTAGGAAAGAGGTTAACATCGTTGACTCGTGGAATTCCAATTATCTTCGAAATAAACGAATAGCCATCCCAAGAGCATCCCAAGCTCTTAACCAAAATAAACTCTTAAGAAGCTCTTAACTGAAATAAACCATCCCAAGAGCAGCCTGGTGGAGAGGTTTTTGGGAGAGAATGGTTAGATCTGTGAAAAAAACCATTAAAGAAGATACTCGGTAGAACTTGCCTTACTTATGAAGAAACCCAAACTATGCCCACCGAAGTGGAGGCAATTATTTATTCTAGACCCTTATCGTATGTTTACGAAGAGCCGTCAGAACCGGAACCTCTAAATCCAGCTCATATTTTGGTAGGAAAGAGGTTAACATCGTTGACTCGTGGAATTCCAATTATCTTCGAAATAACGAATAGCCATCCAAAGAGCATCCCAAGCTCTTAATCAAATAAACTCTTAACAAGCTCTTAACTGAAATAAACCATCCCAAGAGCACCCTGGTGGAGAGGTTTTTGGGAGAGAATGGTTAGATCTGTGAAAAAAACCATTAAAGAAGATACTCGGTAGAACTTGCCTTACTTATGAAGAAACCCAAACTATGCCCACCGAAGTGGAGGCAATTATTTATTCTAGACCCTTATAGTATGTTTACGAAGAGCCGTCAGAACCGGAACCTCTAAATCCAGCTCATATTTTGGTAGGAAAGAGGTTAACATCGTTGACTCGTGGAATTCCAATTATCTTCGAAATAAACGAATAGCCATCCCAAGAGCATCCCAAGCTCTTAATCAAAATAAACTCTTAACAAGCTCTTAACTGAAATAAAGCATCCCAAGAGCAGCCTGGTGGAGAGTTTTTGGGAGAGAATGGTTAGATCTGTGAAAAAAACCATTAAAGAAGATACTCGGTAGAACTTGCCTTACTTATGAAGAAACCCAAACTATGCCCACCGAAGTGGAGGCAATTATTTATTCTAGACCCTTATCGTATGTTTACGAAGAGCCGTCAGAACCGGAACCTCTAAATCCAGCTCATATTTTGGTAGGAAAGAGGTTAAAATCGTTGACTCGTGGAATTCCAATTATCTTCGAAATAAACGAATAACCATCCCAAGAGCATCCCAAGCTCTTAATCAAAATAAACTCTTAACAAGCTCTTAACTGAAATAAACCATCCCAAGAGCAGCCTGGTGGAGAGGTTTTTGGGAGAGAATGGTTAGATCTGTGAAAAAAACCATTAAAGAAGATACTCGGTAGAACTTGCCTTACTTATGAAGAAACCCAAACTATGCCCACCGAAGTGGAGGCAATTATTTATTCTAGACCCTTATAGTATGTTTACGAAGAGCCGTCAGAACCGGAACCTCTAAATCCAGCTCATATTTTGGTAGGAAAGAGGTTAACATCGTTGACTCGTGGAATTCCAATTATCTTCGAAATAAACGAATAGCCATCACAAGAGCATCCCAAGCTCTTAACCAAAATAAACTCTTAACAAGCTCTTAACTGAAATAAACCATCCCAAGAGCAGCCTGGTGGGGAGGTTTTTGGGAGAGAATGGTTAGATCTGTAAAAAACCATTAAAGAAGATACTCGGTAGAACTTGCCTTACTTATGAAGAAACCCAAACTATGCCCACCGAAGTGGAGGCAATTATTAATTCTAGACCCTTATCGTATGTTTACGAAGAGCCGTCAGAACCGGAACCTCTAAATCCAGCTCATATTTTGGTAGGAAAGAGGTTAACATCGTTGACTCGTGGAATTCCAATTATCTTCGAAATAAACGAATAGCCATCCCAAGAGCATCCCAAGCTCTTAACCAAAATAAACTCTTAAGAAGCTCTTAACTGAAATAAACCATCCCAAGAGCAGCCTGGTGGAGAGGTTTTTGGGAGAGAATGGTTAGATCTGTGAAAAAAACCATTAAAGAAGATACTCGGTAGAACTTGCCTTACTTATGAAGAAACCCAAACTATGCCCACCGAAGTGGAGGCAATTATTTATTCTAGACCCTTATCGTATGTTTACGAAGAGCCGTCAGAACCGGAACCTCTAAATCCAGCTCATATTTTGGTAGGAAAGAGGTTAACATCGTTGACTCGTGGAATTCCAATTATCTTCGAAATAAACGAATAGCCATCCAAAGAGCATCCCAAGCTCTTAATCAAAATAAACTCTTAACAAGCTCTTAACTGAAATAAACCATCCCAAGAGCACCCTGGTGGAGAGGTTTTTAGGAGAGAATGGTTAGATCTGTGAAAAAAACCATTAAAGAAGATACTCGGTAGAACTTGCCTTACTTATGAAGAAACCCAAACTATGCCCACCGAAGTGGAGGCAATTATTTATTCTAGACCCTTATCGTATGTTTACGAAGAGCCGTCAGAACCGGAACCTCTAAATCCAGCTCATATTTTGGTAGGAAAGAGGTTAACATCGTTGACTCGTGGAATTCCAATTATCTTCGAAATAAACGAATAGCCATCCCAAGAGCATGCCAAGCTCTTAATCAAAATAAACTCTTAACAAGCTCTTAACTGAAATAAAGCATCCCAAGAGCAGCCTGGTGGAGAGTTTTTGGGAGAGAATGGTTAGATCTGTGAAAAAAACCATTAAAGAAGATACTCGGTAGAACTTGCCTTACTTATGAAGAAACCCAAACTATGCCCACCGAAGTGGAGGCAATTATTTATTCTAGACCCTTATCGTATGTTTACGAAGAGCCGTCAGAACCGGAACCTCTAAATCCAGCTCATATTTTGGTAGGAAAGAGGTTAAAATCGTTGACTCGTGGAATTCCAATTATCTTCGAAATAAACGAATAACCATCCCAAGAGCATCCCAAGCTCTTAATCAAAATAAACTCTTAACAAGCTCTTAACTGAAATAAACCATCCCAAGAGCAGCCTGGTGGAGAGGTTTTTGGGAGAGAATGGTTAGATCTGTGAAAAAAACCATTAAAGAAGATACTCGGTAGAACTTGCCTTACTTATGAAGAAACCCAAACTATGCCCACCGAAGTGGAGGCAATTATTTATTCTAGACCCTTATAGTATGTTTACGAAGAGCCGTCAGAACCGGAACCTCTAAATCCAGCTCATATTTTGGTAGGAAAGAGGTTAACATCGTTGACTCGTGGAATTCCAATTATCTTCGTAATAAACGAATAGCCATCCCAAGAGCATCCCAAGCTCTTAACCAAAATAAACTCTTAACAAGCTCTTAACTGAAATAAACCATCCCAAGAGCAGCCTGGTGGGGAGGTTTTTGGGAGAGAATGGTTAGATCTGTAAAAAACCATTAAAGAAGATACTCGGTAGAACTTGCCTTACTTATGAAGAAACCCAAACTATGCCCACCGAAGTGGAGGCAATTATTAATTCTAGACCCTTATCGTATGTTTACGAAGAGCCGTCAGAACCGGAACCTCTAAATCCAGCTCATATTTTGGTAGGAAAGAGGTTAACATCGTTGACTTGTGGAATTCCAATTATCTTCGAAACGAAATCCGATAAATCCACTTTATTAAACAAATTAAAATATCGCCAACAAATAATTGATCATTTTTGGAAAAGGTGGAGGCAAGAATATCTTCTGGTGCTACGATCAGCAAATCATCTAGATACTGCCAAATCTTCAAAGTTGGTGATGTAGTCCTGATTCATGATGAAAAACTGCCAAAACATCTTTGGAAGTGTGGATAAGTAAAAGAACTTTTGCCCGGACGAGACTCTAAAATAAGGTCATGTGTCCTGAAAACTCCAACTGGACTGATTAAAACACCGATACAACTACTCTATAAACTTGAATTAGTAGATTTGATGGAGAACTCAAATGGACAACAATCTTAAAACTTTAATTTGATTTGATTTGTTATATTGTGCTTGATTTTAAAATTTTTTATTGTCATTTTAGATTTCAATTGAATTTTACTAACACTTAGTGTTTTGAAAATTTGATAATCTTTCTTAGTATGTAAGTATGTCTTTAACATTTATTGATTTGCATCCAAGACTTTCATCTTTTAGGTAATGTTTTGTTTTTAATTATGTATTGTTCTTATTTATGTATTGTTTGATGAACAACTGTAATTGTTCATCCGGGGGCAGTTTGTTGCAGTTCATCTTTGAAGACAAATTCCGTTGAACATCTCCCAGCGCAGAATCAGCTGGCGGTTTGGAAATTTATAAATATTAGTTGGTACCCGTCAAAACATGACGGCTAGATAGTAAATAAATGTACTAATGCAAAAATTAAACTCAACACATCATTTCCAAATGTTGAAAATCATAAAAATGCGCTGAAACAAATTCATGTGTTTAAGTGGCATAGTGATTAGTGAGTATCTAAAGCCAGATTTAAAAATTTCACTGAGCATGCGCAGAAAGCAGTTTTTTTTTAAAATTGTAAATTATCGTTAATTAGACAATGTGAAATAAACAATTTCCATCAGGTTTAATCTTATATTTCACGAACATAATTATCATAAAAATAAAAATGGCAGAGAGAGATCTAGAGAGACTCCTCGGAATAAACGTGTTTATCATTAAAACATGTCACTGAGCATGCACAGAAACAGTGAGTATCTAAAGCCAAATTTAAACATGCCACTGAGCATGCACAGAAATCAATTTTTAATTGTAAATTATCGCTAATTAATAGAAATAGCGGTTACAAAAACCAAATTTTACAAATCTACAGATTACAATCTTTCGTTTAAGACCAAAATGAAATAAATTGATGTAGCAGTTTTCTCTCACGGACTGCCCAAAAAGTCGGCTTAGCAACTTAAATATATAGATAACTGACATTGACATTGGAACTCAGTTAAATTTCCTAGTGAGAATTGAATGTGTTGAAACTGCGATGGTCTTGTCGGGGTACAGGGGTCAATGGTAGTCGGCGTAAGGGGCGCCGTGAGCTCAGCCCCTTTTTTCTGAGACGCCTATGGTCTTTGCGGTCACTGAAGCACCAGTCGTACGTACGATCGATGATTATGATGAATCTGGGGCTGTGAGTGCCGCTCTGCCGATTGTTTGGTCCTCACGTTCTATCGTTTCTCTAGGCCTACCGCTTCTTTCTTGACGTTGTGTTCGGCCATGGTTCACCCATTCCTGCCAACATCGTCTAATAGTGGCATCTCTCCTATCCAAATGTCCAGCGATTCGCTGATTAGATCAACCGACTTCTTTGAGCCCAACTATACGTCCTTTCACAAATGCTAACATCTGTGCATATTGTTCGCGCACCTGTATGCGAGGCATAGTTATTGTCTACCTGAGTACACGGAATGAAATTCGCAAAGAATTTATGACCTAGAATCCAAATTTCTCCTCTTTAATATCCTGCTAGTTGCGCAGTTAAGATGCACTGGAGAGTCACATGTTCATCCATTGGCCGCCAAACTTGAAAACTTTGCATTTTCCGTCGAAACCGGTATGCACGTCAATCAATTTGTGTGTCCAATTTGCATTACCCTTTAGTGCGTCGTTTTTTTTGTTTTTTTTTTGTCTAAGAGTGCATGTATATATATGTGTGTGTATCCCAAAGAGGCCTAGCTGTTGAACTAATAGGTATTTACAAAGGAAGATTATATTGCGGGAAAAAAAAACTCGCCAAAAATACGAATTAAGGTGTAATATATTTAATAAATACTTTTCCTTTTTCTGAAACGTCACCAAAACATTGTTATATTCGATATTTTATTGGAAATTTTTTTGAACTTTTAATAGGCAAAAACGGAAATCTGTCAAAATGATAACTACTGCACCTCATTGCTAAAACTAGAAAACTATATAAAAAAAATCGGTTAGAGCTCTTATATAAGCAACAAGGTATTATTAATTGATTTAGTATGTTTCGGGATTCCAAAGCATTCCTGCATTTTTACTTTTTTTGGAATTTTTTACAAAATTTAAAAAAGACAGCAACTACTAAAAGTGATGAAAATAGCACATTTAATGTTAACAATACAAATAACAGGAGAAATACAACTTGGGAAAATTAATTTTTTCCATGAGTGGCTTAAATACTATTGAATACCCGTTTGACAGCCCGTCGTGCAACTTGAAATATGACGGTCATACACAAAAAGTACGTTCAATAATTCTTTAGGTACCAAAATCATTAATATGTAGCAAAATTAATGTGTCAACCCGTAAAAATGCAACAGAAAAAAATTACTCGAGATAAGAGCAATTTTTACAGCGGAAAACGCTTTTGTTTAGCTACATTCATTTTACCTGTCATTAGAAAAAAGTGCGAAATAATACGTGGATTCATTAATAATTTCATTGTTGCGACACGAAGATGCAGTTTACGGGAGAAAAAAAAAAGGAGAAGGAATAAAAGATTAATGCATTATAGCATTTCTCTTTCTGTCCTTTTTGGACTTTAATGTATTTCAAAGAGAAAGAAGAAATTTAAAAGAATTAGGTTTTGTGTCGCAGTTATGACTCTTCATAACGACAATTAAAGGTAATGAAATATAATGAGAAAAACTCAGATTATATCGAAGTTCATAATCACTTATGGTAAAAAAAGGGTTTATAGATTAAGGCTGATATGTACTAAGAAAAAAATAGTATTTCCCTTTTCCTCTTCTTACAGACTCTAGTAGTGGGAGGAGTCCAGTTGACAGTTGGAGAATCCCCCCCCCCCCTTAGGATTGACATTTTGAGGGATTCTAATGGCTCTCTTCCTATAGGGGGTTAAGCGTTGCCCCCAAATTTTTTATTTAAAATAAATTTTTGTCAACTATTTACAGGTACATAAATGCTGATAATCAAATAAAATTGGTATTGTCAGATAGCCTGAACTTTTCTGCAAAGAGCTACAGGATTCATTTTATAAATTTCGTCCACCGATGGAATTTATGAGCGTTTAAAACACACTATACCAGATTTTTCCCCCGAATAATTTTAATTTTAAAATATTAATTACATTCTTAAAAAAAACGAAAAATGTACACAAATGTAAAATTTCTTTCTCTATGACGGAGTATAATTTTTAAAAAAAATCTTTGAATCCAAGTCGACAATCCGTGGACAATTTTTCTCCATAGGTTAAAATTGAGGTGAACGAATCCAATGGGGTTAGTACATAGCAGCCATAATACTGGAAGGGCAGATTTAAAAAAAAATAATCTAAAATTTTACATTAAAAAATTGGGGGAAAAAAGATAGATCGTATAAATGCACAATGTAATCAAACCTGTTGTCGCTGATCTTCAAACTTGTACACCGAGGTATGAAATTTCATAAATAAAGACGCTATTTTATCTCAAAAAAGAAAATAATTTAAAATGCGTTATCATGATATATTGAGGTAACAAATAGAAAATGAAAAAATTTAGTCCTATGCAGTTTTTATTGTTATTCGTAAACAGTTCCGTAACTCACTGACTCACTCACTGACTGACATACAACTCACAGATCAAACCACTGGACCTAAAGATCTGAAATTTTCATGGATATTCTTATGTTGTAGGGGTGCACTAAGAAAGATTTTTGAAAAATTCTTCATAGATTTTTAAAATTATATTTCTAAGCTGTTTTAGTAACTTTTTTTAAGTTCTCATTTAAAATAATAATTTGAGGGATATAAAATTTATATCACGTGAAAGAAACATAAAAATTCCTTTAAGAGGAATTCTTTTTCGAATCTTTACCTCCCTTTTCTAATTTTTGTTGAATTTTTAAATATTAATTTTTTGAATTTTGCCTATTAAATGCTGATCACGGGATTTATTTTTCTGGTACTTTAAATAAATTTATCGTCACGTGACAACAACGTAATAGACAAAAAAAAAATTTTCTTGCTAATGCGGCAGACGATTGGACATTTTCCCCAAAAAAATATTAAAATACAGTAAAAGATATGTTCCTCAAACTGTACTATATTAACTGTACTATATTCTTTAGTATGTTCTATTAGATTTAATTTGAATATTTTCTTCTACATTATTTTGTCTTTAAAAATATCCCCTACGGTTATATATATATATATATATATATATATATATATATATATATATATATATATTTCTTTTTTTTACATCTGTTGTATACATTGATCGTCGTATTTATTACAAATATATATATACATATATATATATGTAACGAATCCAAGGAAGAAATTAAAGTTTCGTACTGGTAATCGTAGCTGTACACTGGTAGTCGTAACGAGTGGCTGGAACGGCGAATAAATTTAAAGTTCACCATCAGAAAGGAAGGGAGAAGCGATCTGCTCACAAATTAGGATGTTTTATTAGTTGACACTTAAGCGTAGATTTTACATAATTTACTAGTCGAAGTTCTCCGGAAATCGCCGGAGTCATCTCACAGCAGACAAAGGGACGCTTCGCGCCCTAAAACTACATTTCGACCAGGGTGTAGCAGGACACAAAAAGCGCGGGGAACTCTTGGGAGAGGCCAGAGTTTTTTCAGGCGGGCTGAACTTTAATTGGTTAAAAGACTGACACGTGATTAAGTCGCGTCATATGAGGTGATGAACTCGCGATGCCCGTAATATAATGCTTATATAAGGCTCTCCGCTGCACATGGCATTTGGGAAAAAATAGATTTATATTGGTTGAATATAGGTCGCAATCCAAGCTTAAGGGGACGGTATTCTGTTGCACTAAAATAAACGAATTTGGAAAAAGCATGTTAAGAATATTTAAAAGGATTAAAATTTCTTTCATATATATATGGATATATATATATATATATATATATTGACATTAATTGCATACATTGACCATTGTATTTAATTTGAATGTACTCCGTAGCGAAATGCGGGTTTTCAGCTAGTTATATATAAAAACCTAATCGTTCATTTTCACAGAAAAAAAAATTTAAAATGTCAGAGTACTTATGGCATATTTAGGCTGAATTTAATAATTATATCTCTGCAAATACATTTCAATATACATTTTCCCTGGACCATATGTTTCAGTTTTGTATTTTTTACTTCCTTTTCAACCTTAATATTATGATCATATATCCTCAATATAATCTTAAAAGTATGAATTTGACGTACGCCATCTCTGTAAACATTCTAAAAAATCCTCAAATCCAGTAACGTTAACGCGTTGTTTTTTTCTTTATTTTATAAAACTTTGATTTATTCTAAACTCCAGCACTTCAGGTAGGCTCAAATACACTTCCAGTCATTTTCTTTTTATCAAACCCATGACGTTTTCCTTTTTGTAGTATCATCTAATCACAACATTTTTCAAGAAGATTTTTATTTCAACAAGTTCAGAAATTTTTGAGTAATTAAGGACAAAAAATTAACTTGCGTATTTTTCCATTTCTACAGTTAACCTTTCCAAAAGAATGCATTCATTTATAAAATTTGTATTTTTTTTCTAATTTGAATTACCGCTGAGGACACAAATATCAGATAATCATAAAAACTGCATCTCTTTCATGGTAACCATAAAATTCTCGGAAGGGGGGTAATATAAACCAACAAATATACACCTCATGATATATATATATATATATATATATATATATATATATATATATATATATATATATATATATATGTCAAATGTAAAGAGAACACAATTAAGTAGCCCAATTAAAGTAATTAAAACCATTTGAGAACTTCTAGCAATTTTCAGACATTCGGGGTTTTAAAAAAGAGTGGTTCACTAACATGAGAATACTGAGCTCCGCATTCCGGAAATGTTGTTGTTTTCGAAGAGCAGGGGTTCAAGGACAGTCGCATCACGCTGCCCCTAGATTTATTATTAGTACGCGCTTTTCAGCTAGCCTGCAGTGGAGATCACATGGTCTGACTCACTCAAAACACATGCTCCTGAAATCATCGAAAATTAATTGTCTACCACTCACTCGGACTCACGCAATCATCACACTATCATGGGGTTTTTGGGCGGGCTTTCTCTGCTTGCGGTGTTTAACAAGTACACACACAGAGTTTGGATCTCAGAGGGTTAAGACGCTTTTTCTTATGTGAGAGGGGAGCTTGCTAAATAATGGCGTACTGGACTGGATAGTTTTTTTTTTTTAATAAACGCCACAACATCGGCATGGAGTGTTTGTGATCCTTGATACATCAATTCCCTGTGCAAAAATGCATAAAATTGTCTACAATTTTATACATTTCATTTGCACAGGGAACCTTCTTTAGGATTATTCTACAGCTACGTT